>CBVK0101903021.1:0-11850 GCA_900067695.1 Picea abies
GCACTTCAAAAGGAAATCTAGGACACTCAGGCTATGGAGTGGTCATAAGAAATAGCTTGGGCCAAATTCATAGCCTCGTTGCAGAAAATCTAGGATGTGACACCAATAATTAAGTAGAAATTTGGTATCTTATCAAAGTGAAAATGGCTCTGGATCAAAACCTCATTTGTCTAATCATTGAAGGAGATTCCAAAATCATAATAGACTTGGAAAAAAAATTCCTAAATGGTAGAGATCCAGGGAAATTCACCCCCAATTGGCACCTCCTTGCCCCCTTATATAGCTTCCAGGCACTTCTCAGACCCTCTCTAAGTCTAACCCCCTCACACATTCAGTGAAGTGAAAACAAATTTGCGGACAGACTAGCCAATGCGGGGGTTGACTCCACGCAACAGATCATCCTCCATGATTCCAGGCAGTCTCAAAGCTCACCCCTCTAGCTCCATTTCAAGGAGCTTGCCCAGTTGGACGACCCTTACCCGGACGGGGTGTCACCTTGAATACTTAGAAATATTCTAAGTTAAAAATGATCAGAAGCTGAGGAGGGAGGGAGACCGTAGCTGTTGGATCACAACGCAGAAGATTGAAAGTCCCAAAGTCCCGACTCGTGAAGGGGAGCCTAGGAATGTGGAATCTGGTAGCGACGAGTCAGGGTTCGGGTTTTGGGAGCTCAGGAAGAATCAATTTTCAAAATCCCAAAATGCGTAGCCCCGATTCATGAAGGGAAGTTCAGAACCATTGGATCATCGAGATTTCTGGACCGTTGATCTGGGTAGCAGACAGTTGGGATTCTGGTTTTGAAATATCGGGGCATGTTGACTTCCAAAGTCCCAAATTTGCGAAGTTTCGACTTGCGAAGTCTCGTTTTGAAAAGTCCCCACTTGTAGTCCCGACTTGCGAAGTCCTGACTTGGGAAGTCTTGCCTTGCAAAGTCCCGATTTGTGAAATCCCGATTTGCGAAATCTCGATTTGTGAAGTCCCAACTTACGAAGGTTCTGGAAAGTGAAGAGTCCGGGTTCGGGTTTCGAAAGAACAGAGTTGATCCTTCTTTCAATTTCACGAAAAGCGAAGTCCGAAAGTGCTCGAAAGGGGAGGGGCTAGCGCCCACTAAGCTCATAGGATGGGAATGGATGAGGGGAGAACCCCCAAAGTCTGAGTTTGTGAGTTGATCTCAAACGTTGATCATGAGAGGATCGTGGACCGTTGATTGGTCCCGAAGCATTTACTGAGAGCTGCTCTGACCCTGGTGGGGGAGTCGCGTTGTCTATATAATTATGTTACTAGCAGTTCTACCTTCAGTTGCAGAAATTTTTGTTTACGCAGATAGGATGCAGGAATTCTTGTAAGCTTACAGTTGACATTAATATAAGGATCCGCTTTTATTTACAAAAAAAAAGAAAAAAAAATTAATAAAAATTAAAACCAAAAAAAAAATAGCCTTGGTCCCACGGGGCCAAGGCTTAGCCCATGTGGGCTGGGGTGATGTCGGGAATCACCCCCCATGGCCTCCCATCACCGGTGCATATTTTTTTTTTAATTTGTTTGTTTTTTCATAAAATTTACATATTTTTAAGTTTTTTAATAAAAAAATTATTTTTTTTTTGTAATTTTTTAAAAAATTTTAATTTTTTTAATTTTTAATTTTCTATTAAATTTTGTAGTTTAAGTGTGTAATTTGTTTTTTTTAATATGTATTTTTAATTGTTCTTTGTGTTTTTTAAACTTTTCTAAAGTTTTTGGGCCACAAATTTGTTTTTTTACCTTTATTTATTTATTTATTCTAGTTTTAGCTTAGATTATACATTTGTTTTTGTTTTCCTCTTTAGTTTTTTAAGTTTCTCTTTAATCTTTTTTATTATCTAAATTTGTTTTTTTAATTTTTTTTTAATTTCAATTCTTTTATTTTTCTTAGTTTTTTTTAGTTTTTAATTTATCAAGAAAATGAATTATATTTTTTTGTTAAATATTAAAAAATAGTGTTATTTAACTACAATTTTTTTTCTATGTATTGAAGTAAAGCTAAACAACTTAAAAATGGTGTTTTCCACTATATTTTAAAAGTATGGAACAATAAATTAATTAAGGAGACACAATTATATGAAAAATTGTAACTTCAAAAAAGTGAATGGTAAAAGATATTTTTAAGATTGAAAGAAGCATGAAAAAATGACAAAACATCGTTGAATAAAAAAAAAATTGAAAAAATTGAAAATAGATGAAAAATAAGAATTTAAAAAAAATGTGGAAACATTGTGGATAGAAAAATTTAAAATATCAAAAAACCACCTAAAAAGGGAGAGGGGGTGCTACCGGTAGCACCGTTTTAAAAAACAGGGTAAAAAATTGGACCCCCCCCAAAATGAGAACTTTGTAGAGTTCTCGTTAAGTTGGTAAGAGTTCTCGTTAAGTTGGTAACTATGTTTTCAATAATGAGTTGGTAAATGACCAAACTTCTATCATATTGAGGCCTTTTTGAAAAAAAAGAATTTCTCAGATGTGTATTTTGGAAATTACTAGTAATATTAAATTCTTAAATACTTCAAACTTGACATATTTCTCCTACAAGGAAAAGACTTTTCTATCATTTGATTTAAATGTTATCATTTCCATTAATTATTCCAAGATGTTTGAGAGTGGTTTTAACATCAAAAAACTTTATATGGAGAAAATAGAATTTCATACCCCATTAAAAGATCAACTGGTTTGACATTTTTTAGGATTTCACAATTGGAAATACTTAGTTTTAAGTGTAAAAACCTTTGCGAATCTTAACAATTATATAAAATGCGAACTATAAAATGTTTGGCGAAATTTTTCTAAAAACATGTTGTTACGACTTTATCATGAAAATAATTATTAAAATTTTATATTAAACATGCAACGACATATAATATCTTCAAATAAAAATATAAAATTTTATTTCAATCAATCGTTCCATGCAATCATAAATAATTTGAAATACAAACACATTACACATCAAACTGACTATTAACCAACTAAAATAGTTCAAAGATTTGTTATAATTAAATTTTCATTTCCTCCATCACAAGACGAATAAAAAACTATATAATTAGCAAAATAAAGATAACAAAAAGATACAACAACAATATAAATGATGAAATAAAGCATGTACATATCACTCTTCGTTGTCATCACCCTGATTGTCTTCCTCACTTAGCATGATAACATTGTTGTTCTCAAAAATATTTTTTTTATCTAGGGTCATGTATTAATACGAACCACCAATCTCTATCCAACACATCTGGGTAAAAAAACACTTGGTTGCATTGTTTTGGGAAAACATAAAGCTCCTTAGATTTATTCCACATATTTCTAGAGTAGATACATATCATCCCACTATCACGATCTTCCTTTACATTATTCCTATCAAAGGTGTCCCGCCACTTGCACCTAAAAATAACACATTGGAAAGAAGAGAAGTCCACTTGAATGATCTCTTGTATCTTTCCAACGTAATTGTTATCATCATCTGCAACATTGCACACAAATGGTTAAAGAAACACATCAATGCTAACAACAATTAGTCCACCTAAAACACTAAAATCCATTCAAAAGGCAAAAACTATACAATTGGATCAAAAATTGAAATGCGCAGATTCACCAAAAGAAGCATGCACAATGTGCGCCGGCCAACACAGCCCTCAGCGCGCATAATGCGCCAAGTGAACGACTGTGTACGAGAAAATTTGTGCACTTCTATGAATGACACATTCATGGATCTTGTCGCCCCCTCAACCACTTATGGACCAACCCCCAACACGATTTGACCCTCATATCTAAGCGAAATCTGAATGGGAGGCTGGTCAAGGACTAGAGGGTGCCCTAAAAGGCACCTTGTTCACACTATGAACCAATTACATTTTTCCATGTATGAATGCTATAAATAAGAGCCATGGGTGCACTAAGAAACCAATATCTTCATAGTATTGTTATTCTCCCTTGAGAATTTTCTCTTTGGAGCCCTCAAGCACCATTGCAATAGGCCATTCCACTCACCTCTTGAGGGAATAGGCATTATTGTTCTTCACCATTTTCCATTTCTTCCATTGTATGAAGATATCTCCATTAGGGAACTCAAGAGCCCTCCCAAACAAGAAGAGGGGACTCATAAGTTCATATTTTTCTCTACAGTGTTTTGCCTACTAATCTATTGATCCATTGGTAGCATTATGTTGGTCATTGTTTGGTTTTCATGGTTCTCAGTTTCTCATGCTTTCTAATATTTAGTTTGTAGTTTTTTTAGTTTATTTCTTTGTTTATACATGTGTTTGGCTTGTTTAACCCACTCACAAACTTATGTCTTGTCTAGCGGGCTCATCTAGACATGCAAGTGTTGTTGTTTTGCGCACCCAAGTGACAAAACCAACACAACAGATTGGCGACCATACTGGGGATCGGTATGAAATTTCTCCCTATTTGAGCTTAAAGAGAACTTCATTTTGATTGTTTTGTCTTGTAGGTACCAAAACCGGCCTAGCCCAACCTGCCAAAGTCAAAATTCAGAGCTAAGGAAGGAGTATTTCACTTGGAAATTTCTCCCCCGACGCGTGACAGGAAGTGCATGTTTTTTCCTGCCCACAGACACACACTGTGTGCACCACAAGCTTCTTTACACTTTGCATTGTGCATTCTTTGTGTGCCTGTCAGAATTGTAACCTGCGTATAGCTCCAGTTTTTCAAATTGTAAGGGTTTTTATGCATGGTTTGAGGGCCCCTGGCCTTGAAATTTTTATTTCTCTGCACTTTTTAAGGAAACTACAATCCACTTTATATATGAAAGTTTAACTAACATAGACACTTAGGGGTTAAAAATAATCACTATTATCCTCTTTTTATTTTTTTCCACATGGATGGCTCATTTGACTTGTAAAATTTTAAGTTGAGGCTATTGTTTTCATACATAAATCACTTAAATTTGGATTAGAAGTTAACTTTGACCCTCAAGTATGCTCTTCCCTTGCACTCTAGTGTGATCTTGGGAATCAGAAAGGTGGTTAAAGGGATATTTCATCTCCCTTAAACAAAAATATTTAGGAGAGGACAAAGCCCCCCTAGGGTTCCTCTTAGTTTTTTGAAATCATCTTAAAGTTTTGTAAGGGCCCATATATGCCCACATATTGCAAACTTAGGATAGTTTCTTAAAATTTATTTCTTAGTTTACATCACAATCTAGGGAAGTTTAAAGATAAAAGTAGCAGTCCCATACATGCCCACATGCTTGCAATCTAGGATAGTTTCAAAGCTTTCTTAGTCTAAGCAACATTTAGGGAGTTTAAAGGATTTGTAAAGAACCCATATGTCCACATTGCTAGTTCTTTAGGGCTTTAAATATTCCACAAGGTTGTACCAAAGACACATAGTAAGTTAGGTAACGAAGATTTGTAAGGATCACTTGAAGTCCACATGTTGTAATATCACACTTAACTTATTGAAAGCTTGGCACACTTTTTCACTTTCTTGAACAAAAAGATACTCCTCACACACATAATTTATATTTTGAATAGTGGAGGTTAAAGTAAGTTTTCTCCAAATGAATTCTGAAATGTTCCACTACTTCTTTGAAAATTATCCACACCCATTTAATTCAAACGATATTGGTCCACACCCCCAATCTCTCAGTCACCACATCTAAAAAAATTTAACCAAAGCACAAAATTTTCCTCCATAGCGGGTGCCAAAAGAAATTTTTAGTCTAGGTAGGATCTTGGGGGTAGGCATCCAAATAACCTCGCATTATCAGGTTCTCACATTTTCAAACAATAGAAGTTGAGAAATAGGGAACTTTCAAATCCTCCAAGTCAAGTGTTCCTACACCATAAGGTAGGGAGATAGTCATGAAGGGTCGAAGGATGAGGTTCGTTTGTTCTGTAGATACCTCCTTGAGTCACCCAACTCTTGTGAGTGCATCCATCCCGTGATCCATTTCTGAGGCCAAAAATATAAATTTCGTACTTTGATTGAGTTACCTAGTGGCCAAAACTTAGGACATCTACACAGGTGGTGATTCTGGGTTGCAATCCAACCTTGATCATATTTTGTGTGGCTATTGGGAAATATCGCCATCTCTTTCGGGATATGCATCCTCTACCCTTCATTATATCTAATTATTTCAACCTTCACTAGTTCCTCTTCTGGTGGCTTTAGACCCCACTATTGAGTTATTTTGGAAGGCTTAGTGCTATTTGAGAGGAAGGACAATACATCTTTTAGGACATGAGCATTTGTTTTTATTGTTCCCCAACGTGGACAAAATCCACCTATCCACATGCTTGTTTATTTTACAGTTGATTTATGTATGATGCTCATTTGATTACATGCAATTGTGAGTTACACTATCTTGTGAAGGTCCAAAATTATACAAAATCTCTTGTTCATTTATTTCTCTCTTGTCACCATTTTCACACATTCACGTTGCTAGTCAGAAACCATAGGGTACCCATAGGATCCCCATCGTTCCAGATGCTTGCAGAATCTCCCTTCTATTCTAGGAGGAGTCCCTAGTCTTGCCAACTCACAGACTCAACCATCTCACACACCTGTGAGTGCTAATATTTTGGGATAAAATTTACTTGGTTCCACTTTGCTTGGCTCCAAGGCCATCCATCCACTAGTTCTCCTTCACAAGGAGGCAGTGGCCAAACTTCCTCTCAAGGAAGAAGTACAACCCCACCAAATCTCTCTCAAGGGACAGGTCCACTACCTGCTCACACGATGGCTAGAACTAATCCTCCACCAAATCTCCCTATGCCATACTTGGAATCCCTTAACATTTCTGATTTAACCAAACTCACGAATGAACCCATTTTGCATGATCCCACTTGGCCCAATATGCCTACAAAATTGCCTTCAGACATTCCAAAGTTTGAAGGAAAACCAGGGATGACCCCGCCAACCATGTTATGACCTTCCACTTATGGTTATCTTAAAATGACATCATGGATGATTTGATATGCTTATGTTTCTTTCAACGAGCACTCATGGGTTCCTCAGCCAAATGGTATGTGGACAAAAAATCAGGGTCCCATGTGACCTTTGAATCATTGGCCAAGGCCATTTTGTCCTTTTTCCAACTACTAGTTTGTCATGATATTGGATTAGAAATTATCTTTGAGTTCAAAAAAACTACTACTATCCATATAATCGATCACATCCATGAATGGCATCAGCGTTGTAGTTTGTGTAAAGAAGAAACCATCAAAGAACAACGTCTTGATTGGTTTCTAAAATCACTCTTGTTTGTTATTGCCAAGGATGTCGCATCCACTTTTCCTCAGTCAGAAAAGGAATCCATTAGCAAGGCCCAACATTTTTGCCTCATCTATTCTCAATCAGGTTACTTGTACATAGTGTTACTTGATGCACCCAGACCCATACCATTTGGCCAGGACAAACCTGGAATGTCCCACGCCACGGATGGGTTGATTTGTTCCATGACACACCACAACCCTTATAGCCAACCATCACCTATTTATGGTGGACCTAAATATCTGTACCCATATGGAGGGTCATCTTATTACCCTCCCCCCACTCACCAATAGTCATATCATGTTGTTCCCCCTCAGTCGTTTGGGGGACCCCCACTGGTACCCCAGATGCATCTGGTCCCTCAATAAAGTGTGGGTCCACCCCCAACCCCTAAATGTGACCATAATAGTTGTGGAGGTACTTCAAATTCCTATACACCATATGGCTTGTCTCCACAAAACAATCCATACTTTCCATTTCCTGGTCCTCCACCGCCGGTTGATCCTCCACATGGACAACCACATGTCAACTTTAATTTTGTTCAACCCTCTCCCATTCAAAAACTTCATAGTTTTGAACAGTTGAATACAGAAAATCCATCCCATTAGCTGAATAATTCCAAGAAGAAAGGGAAAAAGATAAATAATAAAAACACGGGACCAGGAGTAAATAACCCCCAACATAACCATCCCGCTAGGGGAAACCAAAACCCCCAAGGGGACAACAACAACAAACGACTAGGGAAGAACAAAAAAAATCTTAGGAAGAACTTCCCTTGCGCTCTCTGTGGTGAGTATGGACATTATACTCACCATTACCCCCAAATTTTCGACTTCAAATGGACGAAAGAGTCCATGAACACGCAACGTCCTCTAGTGCCACCTACCCCTCGACAAGCCCCCCAACAGTACTTGCAACAGCCACCTCCGGCCATTTTGCAAAAACCCATTCCATACTAGGGTGTGATGAATACCCAACAGGAGGTACACCCTGATCCACCACAAATGGGGCAGTATTAAAACCCAGGTCTGAACCAACCTAGAAATCCGGTCGATCGCAATATCCTCCTCACCGGCGAAGAAGAGATTCTTCTGCAAACATGCGGTCATCAATACAACATGCCTCCTAAATCTACCCCAACCACCTCAAAAGTGGATCCAGCTATAGTTGGACAACCATTGATGATTCCACACCCTAACACTAAACCTAACCCTTGTATACCTCGCATTCTATTATGATGAAATATCAATAACCCTCATGCTAGGGAAACACATAACTACAGTCTGGTTGATGAATTAGCATAGTCTCATGCATCCATGTCTGTATTGGAGGTCCTCCAAACCTATCCAACTCAACAGAAATCCTTGCTTTCTGCTTTGGGGGCAGTTGACCCAACATATACTAGACTCATCACCTTTGATCTAGATAGCAGTGAACCATGCCTCCTCACCTTGGTAGCTTTTCAAATACTAGTTAAGATTCAGAACATCAAAGTTCATCAATGTATCATCGATGAAGGTGAATCCACATGCATCATGTCCAAATTAGTCTGGAAAAATCTTGGCTCCCCTGAGCTAGTACCATCTTCCATCACCCTATGACCTTATGACAATCGATCATCATCCCCTGAAGGGCTCTTCAAAAATTTCCTCATAGAATTTGGGGAAAAAACCATCCTCATTGACATTGAAGTTATCGATGCCCCTCTTGATTACAATATCTTGTTCGAATGAAGCTACATGTATGTTATGAAGGAGGTAGCCTCTTCTATGTTTTGAATGATGATGTTCCCCCACAACGGGAAAATCGTCACCATCGACCAAATTACACATTATGAGCCTAATCATTATGTCAACAATGATAATATTATCCCCCTTGTCTGCACTAGCTCATATGCTTATTCGATCATCGACATGGGTCCCAGAATTTTCAAAGACCCATCCTTGCTAAGGGGTTATCATGGAGAACCACCTCTCCTACACCCTTCAACACAAGTGTGTGTAGTATCTTCTAATGGAACATATATCAGAGACACTACTCCCCCCACTAAAGCCTCTCCTCACATTGAAGTTCCACTAGTGGGAGAACTATTACCTCAAGAATTCCCTAAAAACCCCACTGCACCACTTATCCCTGATTCGCCCCCCCTCCAGGGGAAATTCCTGGTTTGGGAGAAAGTCCCTCAAGACATTACCCAAATTCCCTTCTTCTACCCCCCACCTAGAGTCCAAGAATTCCAGGTAGTTTCGACCCTTACCCTTCCTAACATGGTGCTTTCCATCCTTGTATGGTATATTCATCCACCCGTGATGATTCCTCAACCATCTCTCCCTCCTCAGAAAGAGGGAATACCGATGTAGATCCCAATATAGGCTCCTGCCACACCACCCTCACCCCCAACTATTAGCACCATTGTTGGGGGTATATGAAAGAAGAAATATCCCACAACTCCACTTCCTCCCCACATTCAACCTCCTTGCGCACTATGCGAAAGAGAAGGACACCCCACTAATAGATTTCCTACTCTTCCTGAGTTACATAATTTGATCCAGCTCCCTAGAGCAACCACATTGCTTGCCCCTCTTCCAAGTACCTCCACTTCTACTATGGAGTCCTCCACCACAAGAAATAAAGGGTTGCAAACCAAATTCGCTTATGCCATCTATTCATAATATGGCCATTACACTCATCATTTCCCAGCCCTACCTCAATTTTGCCAAATGTTAGCCGCAATACGCCAAACATCTCGACCAGAGCCCTCTTAGCCACCCCCTACTAAGGACCACATTACTTACATTCGATATATTTCATCATCAGTCCTCGCATGAACAAGATACCCTCCACAGTATCGGGACATTCACTTTATGTCCAGTGGTCCCTTGCACCCTATACATGAGACCCCATCTACGTCCTCACCACTTGAGGAAAAAAACACTTACCCACTGATAGTTCTCCCTATCACCTCCCAAGATCCTTTGTATTCTCGCATTTTTCACTAAGACAAAGACATCCTGGAAGAACTCACTACCCCCGATTGCCCATGGAATGTGCTCCATCATCAAGCACTTTTTCTTTCATAGGAGGCCTTTCACCCTCCTATCCAAGCCTCCATGTTCGCAATCGAAACCAAGGATTTTATTCCTTCAGGGAATATAGACTGGTTCAACAACCCTGTCCCTTCCCCAGATTATTTTGAAGAAGACAACATGGCCAACATCCCCCCCACCGTCAAAATTGACATTTTCATTAAACCAGGAATCAGAAAATAAATCACCATTGGTGTCACATACTCCCCTAAAGAACTCACTGCTTACAAATCTCTCTTTTAGGAATACGGGGATGTTTTTTCTTGGTCATATACAGAGATGTCCAGCCTCGATCCATCTATAGTTGAACATTGAATCAACACTTGGCCAGATTTCACCCTAGTTTGTCAAAAGAAATGCCCCCTTCACCCATCCAAAGTTGTGGCTGTCAAAGCCGAAATTGATAAGTTGCATGCCACTGGTTTCATTTACCCCATTGTGTACACTTCATGGGTCTCCAACCTCGTCCCCGTTACCAAAATGAAGGGAACTATTCTCATCTTCACAGACTTTCGCGATCTCAACCATGATTTTCCCAAAAGACAACATCCCTACCCCTTTCATCGACCAAATCATCGATGATTGTGTCGGCCACGAGGTGTTATACTTTATGGATGGTTTCTTCGTATGAAATCAAATCCAAATACACCCAACAAATCAATACAAAACGACTTTTACTACCCCTTGGGGTACCTTTGCTTATCACATCATGCCTTTTTGACTCAAAAATGTCGGTACTACATTTCAGTGAGCTATGACCTATGTTTTTCATGATATTGCTTGAATCATCCTTGATTATTTGGACGACCTCACAGCTCGATCCAAAAAGAGAACCCAACATTTAGACGACCTATGCATCATTTTCCAATGATGTCGCCAATACAATATATGCTTGAACCCCCTCATGTGTGTCTTTTCTATCACTATTGGATTCCTCCTTGGGTTCATTGTCTCCCAACATGGAATCACAGTGGACCCCCTCAAGTTCCAATCTATCACGAAAATTCCACCACCTAGGAATTTACGCCAACTGCAAAGCCTACAAGTCAAAGCCAACTTTTTACGTCGCTTTGTCCCAGACTATGCCACTCGTGCACACAGTTTTCTCTTCTTACTATGTTGTGATATCCCATTTCGATGGGATGAACATTCTCAAACAAATTTTGATGATTTAAAAACCGCCTTATCCAATGCCCCTTTGATTAGTCCTCCCGACTATGATCATGATTACACCCTCTACTTGTCAGCCTCAATCATCTCAGTAGCAGGAGTCATTGTCCAAATAGGGGATGATGGGCGTGAACATGTCATTTACTACATTAGTAAAAAACTATCAAGGACACCCTTGAAGTATAATCATGATGAGAAAATCACCTTAGCAGTTGTCCTCGCAATCCAAAAGTTGTGACATTACATTCTGCTTTGAACTACCAAGGTCATAGAAAATTCCAACCCCATGCAGTACTTTCTTAGTCGACGACGTGAGATCGGAAGAGCG
>CBVK0101903125.1:0-12372 GCA_900067695.1 Picea abies
AGGGACCTTTCTTTTATTAAAATCCTGTGGATTTAAGTGTACCCGAGACTGTGATTGTTGTTATTATGATTGCGGTTATAAAAAAAAAGCGGGTGAAAGATATATTAAAGTCTAATTCCATTCGACCAATATATGTTGAATCTTGCCTGTCATGGTTTATCTACGTTTCTTTTGGGCTATGATTTTTCCCTTATGCATTTAATTCAAAACGATTATTTTATCCCAGCGTCTTTTAAATTACCTAGCATGCATCTCTTTTCCTTCTACAAGATTTTATTTTACAAAAAAAAAATGAATTAGTCCAGCATTCAATTTTAATTCCAACCCAACTTTTTGATTTCAACAATTCACTCAACATTTTGGTTTAATTATTTGCATAATCATATAGTTGCTACTTCCAGAATTGGTCAAGGGCAACGATTTACCTTGACAGATACCTCTCGACGATAAATTTTTAAAAACAATAGTAAACTCTTAACCGCGTTGACATCTTTGACAGTGGAGATATTTGAATGATAGATGTAAGCCTTAAAGCTGTCTGCGTTTTCCCTGTTTTAGCCAAGAATTTTCCAGTGAAGGATTGTTTGCGTTTTCATGTTAATGACCAAGAAATTTGCCAATAAAAGAGTGTCTGCATTTTCCTATTGACCACACATTCACCATTAAGATGATGTCTGTATTTCACCATGAAATTTATTGAATGCATCATTTGGAGGACCTCTTGCTGACTGCCGGGGAGTTATCTAGTGTAACTGTCCCCTCATTTGGGTAGCATAAATGACTAACTGCGATTTCTGTGGAAGGGACACATTTTTACCTTAATTGTTGCATGAAATGGATGTACTGCCCATGATTTGGCTTTTAAATGATGACTGAGTTTTACCTATTAAAGACCACATTGTGTTTTTCACCTCTGCGTCTCCACGTCCCTTCCAACTTGGCGATTTGCCTTTAATCCTTGAGATCCACCATTGCCACTCATATTTTTATCTCAGCGTCTTCAAGGCAATTGGGTCTGGAGGAGGCAATAATTTTCCTCTGTGTCCACACGTCAGTTTTCCAGCCTGGTCCTCCTTTTTGTCTGCACTTGATTGCGGTTGAATGCTCTGGGAACATTAGGGTGCTTAGCGTGATTCAACGATTTTTTTTATCCTATAATATATTGCTGGGTTAAGCGTTGGGTGTAAGGTGATATTTCTCTCCAAATCTATCTTGCTTTTGGGTAGCCATTTATTCATATCTATTATTTAAGGTTTAGAATTAAGTTGTGTTTTACCTTTAATTTGTTTCTATTCTTTTAAATTTATCTTTAAAATTTACTTTTAAGTGGTTTGTTATTATTTAAATTCGTCTCATCTTGTAATATACCTTTAAGTCTTGTGGGTTGGTTACAAACTCAAAATCCAAGGTAAATGTCCAAATAATTCACTAACGAGGGATATATAGATATGCTTAAATTCTATAGATCATTCTCTAATAAAGAAATTTAGGGTATGAATAATAGATGTTCTATAGATCATTCTCTAATAAAGAAATTTAGGGTATGAATAATAGATGCGTTACTTTTTTTCCAAGAAAAAATTATCTCAAATTTATAAGAAGTATAATTTTTTTTCCATCAAACAGATTCAAGAACAGTCCCAAAACAGTCCAAAGATATGGAGACAGGAGGTTACAATGGGAATACTGAAATACTAGATTAGACAGATAGGATGCTGCAAAAAAAATTTGACAGGAATTAAGAAAAGTACAGGCTAAAAACTGCAAGCTGAAACTACACTCAATGCATTTATCCTTCACCATCCCTTGGTAGTTCGAAGATATTAATGCAAGAGGGTTGGCTTTCCTTTCCATTTTCCAAGTGCTATACCGATAGCCTTCCTTCGACTTCTGTTAGAGCCCTTTTAGAGAGAGCATCAACTTCTTTATTGTGAACTCTATAAATATGATGGATGCTGAGATCTTTGATATTTTTTGCCAATTCCAACATTTTTTGTTTCCAGCATTCAATATTCACTATGTCGAGTTTACATTTATGGTTTATCTTGTCAATGATGACCCTCGAATCACCAAGGATTTGTAATTGATTAATTGACCAAAAAGTTTCCAAAGTGAGGGTCGCCCATAAACCCATCAGTTCTACTTTAGTATTTGATCCCGCTCCGTAGTTGATGAACCACTTGGTAACTCTCGATGGTTGAGATTTGAAAATGCCTCTGGCCCCACAGCATAGACCATTGGACTGAGCTGCTCCATCAAAGCATGCTAAGGTGAAGCCCTCCTCCTGAGTAAACTCACAGACTTGGATTGGCAGAGTTTTAACAGAGGAAGGCTGCCAGGAGAAAGACAACAAGATTCTATGAACTATAGAGAGAATGGAGGGATCACAGTCATCAAAGATCACCTTATTCCTTTCAATCCAAATCTGTCAGCATGCATGAGCAGCCAAGCTGACAGGGGCAGTTTTCTCCATTGACCACAACATAAAACAATCTAAGACAGAGGCACCTTTCCATTGTAAGTTGAGAGAAAAATGGGTGGTCAGGCGATGTTAGACAACCCTCATAAAATGGTAGTGAATTAAGATATGGTGGATATCTTCTACAGAGAGATTACATAATTTGCAAATCTCTGGACCTTCCTAGCCTCTCTTTCGTAGCATCTCCCAGGTAAGAGCCTTCCCTTTAGCAGAGAGCCAAATGAATAATTTTATCTTGAGAGGAATCATCCATTTCCACAATCGTTGGAACCACAGCAGGTCAACATCAAAATTTAACTGTTGTAGCAGGGCCGTGTAAATATTCTTTACTGAAGTGACTCCCGAAGCATCTCCACCCACCCAAATAAGTGTATATGATGTTGAGGTTAGAGAGATGCCTGCACTCCTCAGTGCAGAGGTGAAGGCGTCCCAGTCTGAAGTGGCGTCACCACTAAGATTTAGATGACCACTGTTAAGCCATAAATCTAGCAGTGGGAAGACATGGGACAAATCTCGCGCTTGATCTAAACACACAATATTGCAGGTTGCAAGATGAGTTCTAAGCGAAGAAGGGAGAAGCGAACGGTCCTCCATACCAAGTATCTTGTCTCTTCCGAGAAAGATATCAGAACCCGTTCCAGGCCTCCATCTAAGCCAATGCGAGATAACCTTCGATGATAAAGTCAGACCCTTCCAAAATGAAGATGCCCTCTGCTGAAAATGCGATGGTTTTCTGATCCAGTCTATAAGAGGCAGGTTCCCCAGGTATTTATCAATAATAATTCGATGCCAAAGGCTGTCATGTGTAAGCGCCCGCCAGAAAGAATTTGCTAGGAGAGCTGTGTTGAAAATGGCTAGGTTTTTGAGTCCCCAACCCCCAGCTTGAATGGATCTAGATAAAGTTTCCCAGCTGCACAGGTGGAAATGATGTTTATCATTCTACCCACTCCAAAGGAAATTGAAGGAAAGCCTGCGCAGAAGTTTCAGGATCGAAGAGGGAATCTTCTCCAAAGACATCCAGAAGACAGATAGACTTTGTAGCACTGAATTGACAAGGATAAAACGCCCTCCTAGGGACATCCACTTGTTGCACCAAAAGTTTATTTTTCTTTCAAACTTGGCCACCAGCCAGCGCTATTCTTTGGAATTTTTTTCTCCGGGCTTTAAAACATATCCCAGGTACTTGAAGCCTTGACTTAAATCAATGAAGGAAAATGGGAGAGTCGCTTTTAAGGAGCAGAGTTCTGTTTCTGCTAGCCCCCAATAATGTGTTGTGGACTTTACATAATTGAGGCAAAGGCCTGAAGAAATGCAGAATTTTTGAAGCAACTCCAGGATCACTATCCATTCTGAATAATTGGCCTTTGACATCAAGAGAACATCATCCACAAACATTAGATGAACAATATTTATAAATTTAGAAACCTTTATACCTGAGATATGATGATCTAAGACATTTTTTGTTAGCAACAATTTGAGGCCTTCCATTATCATGATGAATAGGTATGGTGAGAGTGGGCATCCCTGGCGGAGTCCCCTCTCGCTCTTGAAAATCTTAGTCGCCTCTCCATTAATCAACACAGCAAAATTTGCGCTAGTAACACAGGACATAACCCATTCAGTAATCTTTATACGAAAGCCAGCTGAAATTAAAATCAACCTTAAGAATCCCCAGTTGATGCTGTCAAAGGATTTTTTGAGGTCCAGATTCAAAACCAGGGCCTTAGAGTTTTTCTTTTTTATGCTGTGAAGTTCTTCATGAGCCACACCAATAGCATCCTGGATTCTTATGCCCTTGAGCAATCCCATCTAATCGTCATAAAGACATCTTTCTAAAATAGGCTTGATTCTGTTTGAGAGAACTTTTGAGATAATTTTGTAAATATGATTGAAAAGGGAGATCGGATGGTAGTCGTTGAAGGAAACAAAGTTATTTTCCTTTGGGATTAATGCTAGGAAAGTAGAGTTTATGCTTTCGATGACTTTACCATTTAATCGTGAATCCTCCACCATTTGAAGAAGGTCTTCTCCGACAAGGTCAAAGAAGTAGATGAAGAATTTAGACGTCCATACATTAGGTCTAGGGATTCTCTCTTTTTTGAAGTGATCTAGGATTCCTTTCAGCTCCTGCAGAGTGGCTAGTTTATAGAGGTCATCGACTTCCTCCTCGGTAACCATTTTTGGGTAAAGGCTAGCAATGTTGGAAATTTCATTTAAGTTTGATCTATTGTTGTCTTTGAAGAAATGTTTTTAATGTGAAACTTCCCCCTCTTTGATTGCTTCCTGCCCACAATGAGTGCCACCATACTCACTTGAAATGGACCAGATATATTTTTTATTTCTGTTGTAATTGGCCACCTTGTGAAAAAACTTTGTGTTAGAGTCTCCGCTTCTTAGCCAGGTGGCTCTGCTCCGTAGTCTCCAAACGTTTTCCTCCTCATGAAGAAGGGCGTTCCTACTACATTCCATCACTTTTAAAGATTCACTGTCCTCCACAGATAAGGCATAAATGACAGATTTTTTTAAGATATGAATGATCTCAAACTCCATTTTATTTAGCTTGAAATTTTCTTTTTCCTTTTTAGCTTTGTGCCAAGCTTTTGTTTGTGCTTTAATTAACTTTAATTTCCACACCATATGCAGCTGAGGACTCTCTTCCTACAAAAAATATGGGTCCTTCCATATGTTATGAACTAAAAGAGAGAAATCAAAATCCGTCAGCCAGTGATGATTGAATTTGAATGGGAAAGCTTTGTACAAAGGAGAGGCTTCCAATTGTAAGAGGATGGGGGCATGGTCTGACACAAAGGGTAATTCCACCCAAGATTTTGACAGTCTTGCCCGAGCTAGTAAGTGATCTGAAACTAAGAATCTATCCAGGCGCCTAGCAATTGAATTTGTACCTAAGCACCTATTTCTCCAGGTGGGAACCAGACTTGTCGGCAAGACATCGATTAAATTCTTTGGAGAAAAAAGATCTCTGTAGAAATATTTGTTAGGCCCTGAGGGAGAGGCACCCCCCCAGTGTTCATCCTCCGAAATAATAATGTTCATATCACCGCCTAGAATGATATTAGGAGTGGAGAGTAAACCATTGTTTGCTAGAGACATCCAGAACTATTTTCTATCAACAAAAGGCCCATACACATTGAGAAAATCCAACTCCTGATTGGTAGCCAGATGACAGCCTACCAACAAAACTCCTCCAATCGTCAGGAAGGGAGTCAAGTCAAAAACAAAGGGATCCCAAGCAACCAGGAGGCCCCCAGAATTTCCAATAGAATTAACAACTGAAGAGACCCAAGAAGGGCGAAAACGATGAATAAAGTCCCTTGACTTAAATCAATGAAGGAAAAGGGGAGAGTCACTTTTAAGGAGCATAGTTCTGTTTCTACTAGCCCCCAATAATGTGTTGTGGACTTTGCATAATTGATGCAAAGGCCCTAAGCAATGCAAAATTTCTAAAGAAGCTCCAGGATCACTATCCATTCTGAATGATTGGCCTTTGACATCAAGAGAACATCATCAACAAACATTAGATGAACAATATTTATAAATTTAGAAACCTTTATCCCTGAGATATGATGATCTGAGACGTTTTTTGTTCGCAACAAGTTGAGGCCTTCCATTATCATGATGAATAGGTATGGTGAGAGTGGGCATCCCTGGCTGAGTCCCCTCTCGCTCTTGAAAATCTTGGTCGCCTCTCCATTAATCAACACGACAAATTTTGTGCTAGTAACACAGGACATAACCCAATCAGTAATCTTTATACCAAAGCCAGCTGAAAGTAAAATCAACTTTAATAAGCCCCAGTCGATGTTGTCAAAGGCTTTTTTGAGGTCCAACTTCAAAATCAAGGCCTTAGAGTTTTTCTTTTTTATGCTGTGAAGTCCTTCATGAGCCGCACCAATAGCATCCTGGATTCTTCTGCACTTGAGAAACCCCATCTGTTCGACAGAAATACATATTTCTAAAATAGGATTGATTCTGTTTGAGAGAACTTTTGAGATAATTTTGTAAATAAGATTGCAAAGGGAGATTGGATGGTAGTCGTTGAAGGAAACAAAGTTATTTTCCTTTGGGATTAATGCCAGGAAAATAGAGTTTATGCTTCCGATGAATTTACCATTTAATCGCGAATCCTCCACCATCTGAAGAAGATCTTCTCCTACAAGGTCAAAGAAGTAGATGAAGAATTCAGATGTCCATCCATCAGGCCCAGGGCTTCTCTCTTTTTTGAAATGATCCAGGATACCTTTCAGCTCCAGCAGAGTGGCTAGTTTATAGAGGTCATCAACTTCCTCCTCGGTAACCATTTTTGGGTAAAGGCTAGCAATGTTGGAAATTTCAGTTAAGTTTGATCTATTGCTAGCTTTGAAGAAATGTTTGTAATGTGAAATTGCCTCCTCTTTAATTGCTTCCCGCCCGCAATGTGTGCTGCCATACTCACTTGAAATGGACCAAATATATTTTTTATTTCTGTTGTAACTGGCCACCTTGTGAAAAAACTTTATTATTGACCTTTATTACATCCGAATACATTAATCTACCTATGTGCGGGTTAGGACCTTAACAGGTTTATAGAGGTCATCAACTTCCTCCTCGGTAACCATTTTAGGGTAAAGGCTAGCAATGTTGGAAAGTTCAATTAAGTTTGATCTATTGCTGGCTTTGAAGAAATGTTTGTAATGTGAAACTGCCTCCTCTTTAATTGCTTCCTACCCACAATGTGTGCAGCCATACTCACTTGAAATGGACCAAATATATTTTTTATTTCTGTTGTAACTGGCCACCTTGTGAAAAAACTTTGTGTTAGAGTCTCCGCTTCTTAGCCAGGTGGCTCTGCTCTGTAGTCTCCAATTGTTTTCCTCCTCACGAAGAAGGGCGTTTCTACTACATTCCAACACTTTTAAAGATTTGTTGTCCTCCACAGTTAAGGCACAACTAACAGATTTTTTTAAGATCTGAATGATCTCAAACTCCAGTTTATTTAGCTTGAAATTTTCTTTTTCCTTTTTAGCTTTGCGCCAAGCTTTTATTTGTGCTTTAATAACCTTTAATTTCTGCACCATACGCAGCTGGGCACTGTCTTCTTGCAAAAAATATGGGTCCTTCCATACGCTATGAACTAAAAGAGAGAAATCAGAATCCGCTAGCCAGTGATGATTGAACTTGAACGGGAAAGCTTTGAACAATGGTGAGGCTTCCAATTGAAAAAGGATGGGGGCATGGTCTGACACAAAGGGTAATTCCACCCAAGATTTTGACATTCCTGTAAGAAAAAAATGTGATCATAAAAATGAATCTTGGCTAGCCATATTTATATGGAAACCCTAGCGATACAAGAGACTCAAATGGAAAGTCATGTCTCTTAAAGAGGGACCAACACCTTAAATTGTCTTAACATAAATTCAAAATAAAAAATTTACACCAAATGAAACCCTAGAAGGGCGACGTCGTGCCCTAAAAGGGTGATGTTGGGCTAGAGGAGGTGACCTCAAGCTCCAAGATGATGTCATTGGGCCTCCAAAGGCCAAGTGTCACTCTCTCATGTACCAAGGTCCATGCTAAGTGCCTCCTCCCATCAAATCACCATGTGAACCATCAAACCCTACCTGTCATGTGTATTATCCCTACTATACATACACAAATTTTTAGAATGTTTCATTAAATGCACTCTGATACCATAAAACATTTGACCATGTTGAGAAGATTTTGCACTCTAGAAACTAACCTAAAACTATAGATCACTAAAGTTGAAACACTTATGAAAAATTATGTTATATATTACTTTTACCTACAAACACATTCCATTGATAATTAAAACAACAAAAATTCTAATATAAAGACTCAAAACATCATCATTGATTTTATTTAAATATGAAATAGAAAGCTAAAGCTATAGCTCAAAGCTCAACTCTTGGAACACAAAGTGGTTTTCCTTAATTCCCCTTTATAAACTAATAATAAGAGAGGTACAATGAATATAAATGCATGGACAAAAATTCTGTAGTGTGAAATCTAACCTTAGTGCATATTTCTTGCATGGATAAGCGATTCAAATTAAGGTGCACCCACCTAGAGATTCATACCCTTCATTAAGTTGGGAATACACATGCATGAGTGCCCCTACAAATTTAGGTAACACCCTCTAGTTGTGCATCTGAAGCTAAATATATAAAAAATATATTTAGAACTTTGAATATATAAAAAGAAGTTCAAAAATTGGAACTAGGATGAGTATGGAACATTCATGCTTTTGGTGTGCATATTGCACCCCCTATCGCTCTCCATAAATGCTAGTATGCCTCATAACTACTCTACAAATCATTGAAACAAGAGTTGTTGCACTATTGTATTGAACTCTTTTATATGCTACTCTATTTGAAAGAGGAATAATGTTATAGCTAGAATATTGTCCAAGTTATACACAACATATACACAAGTAAAGTTAATAGTCCCTATGCAGTCCACCAAGAAATCACTACTAGTTTGTAATTAAATATAGGAGAAGGCCCACTACTAATTTACTTCTAGAAAAGATTATGGATCAACGTTTTGGATCATAAAATATCAATGAGTAGCAAGGGCATAATGGTTTTCTATTTTCCCAACCTCTATACTCACACAAATTTCCTATTAGATAATAATGAGTTTTGGGTGCTAATAACATATGATAATGTAGCTTGAAATTAATCATATAGGTAATGGTTTTCTATTTTTCCAACCTCTATACTCACACAAATTTCCTTTGTTTAAAGGAAAGATGATAACCCTATGTGGAAGACTTACTCATGTACCAATGAGTGCTCATGGAACATCGACAGAAGAAGGATTCGAGGTCATTAATTTTGTTGAGAACAGTGCCCCATTTGCACTTTTATTAGGAATAACTTGGATTGAAAGAGATCATATCTGAAGGAGACAAGAAGAGGAAGCTATAGAACAGAAAAGGCAAGAATTAAAGGATTTCATGGCTAAGAGAATAGCGCGCTAAATAGAAGAACAAGAAGATAAGTCGAAGCAACCGAGGGCCAGAAATTAGTTGTCAAAGTTGAAAGAACACAACAAGGATTAAAGAACATATCCATGTAGGAGAGTAGAGCACCTACTCCAGAAACAATAAGAGAAGAAGTATTATCCTTGAACCTTGTGAAAGATCCTCAATAATGCTTATTTACTATGCTAAGAAAAGATAAGAAAAATAATGGAAAGAGGAATCCAGAGACACAGATCATAGGAAAGAAAGCTATAAAGCTCAGTAAGAAGAAAGAGAAGCTAGAAAAATTGTAGGAGGTTCCAGAGAGGACTTTGCAGAAAGAAGGTTTGTAGAACTTGAGCCTCATCGAAATAGCAGAACAACACTAACTGGCACTTCACCAAGACAAAGCAATATGACCGTTGGAGGCATCCCAACCATTAGAACGATGCTCTAGAATGGATAGAAACACATTTATTTCCAAAACATTCGCCATTGGACCATTAGGACCGCGCCATAATGGATGGAATCGCATTGATTGAGGCTCTGGCGAAGTAGTAGGTCGAAGTAGAGTTGCCTAGATCAGAGTGACTTGGGACGAGTCACATGTGAGTGTTGGGGGCATGTTGACCCTCGACCAAGTTTTGGAGAACCTTGGTCATGTTTGACCATTTTTTGGGACTTCGATAGGCTGGTCGAAGACAAAGCACCAGGAGAAGCAAAGATCGCAGGATCTTGCCCCCTTTTGTGGGATTTTTTGGTTTAGGGTTTATGTAATAGGTATGGGATGTCATCCCATGGGTTTACCCATGTTTAGGCCCCTTTTTTTAATATAAATAAGTAGCTTGGTGATGTAATTAGGTGGTGCTACTTTAGTTGTAAGCCAGTGAGCTAAGTGTAAATAGTTGTAAATGTTTTGTGCTTACTATGTGTTGAGAACTTGCAGAGCTAAGTGCAAATGATTGTAAGAAGGCTCTGTGTTGTGCCAAACTCGGGGAAGGAGGATCTGGCGAGGTGTGCGTAGGTCTCATGTCCTATGTGGAGTGGGTGTTGTGGCTCTATGCATGTGAGAGGATTGAAAGAAGATAATAAAGAAGATGAAGAGTTGGTGATCGTTGAGGTTGATTTTATTTGGGTGGAAATCAATTTTTTTGTTATCGTTAACAATTTTTTAAATATTTGGGGGCTCTAATTATATTATAATGTGGAAGGATGATCGTGGAAAAGCACCAGCCCCAGAACATATAAATTATTATCAAATTCGACTTTCATTTTATGTGAATTTAATTATTTGTTTATATAATTTTATTTGTGTGCCAATCATTTATTTCATTTGTTGATATAACCAAAGTAACATTGATTTTGTTGAAATTATATGTAGTCTTCAAGCCATGTTGATCATGATTCTGCCGATGAGGAGGGGTTGTATTCATCACCTGATCCGATGGTATTGATAAATTTTTTTTTATTAAAGTGAACAAGGAACTTTGTAGCTTGTTATACTGTCCAAATCAAACTTATGGATTATCTCGAAGGCCTCTTTGGAGTAGACAAGTTCAAGAAAACAATGGTCACCTCTGTAGTGGGAATATATTTAAATATACACGGGAAGTTTATAGATGAAGCTTGGTAGGAAACCCTAGGTATTAGAGTCCTCCCTCGATTCTAGAGAGGGAGTGGAAGGTGATCATTGATGATGCAAAAGAAAAGATATTGAAAAAACCAAGAGAAAAAATAACTTGTACCCCAAGGTAAATTACAATATTTTTATTTCAATACCTTTAATTTTATTTAGAACTAAATAAAGTGTGGTATATAACATACTTGAAAATTTTGATGATAGGTTGTCTGACACTTCAAAGGAAACTAAAGAAAGGATTGTCAAACATGGCCAACACAAGATAGCCTAGAGAGGCTACTCAAGGTTACAATCACAAATCGTAAGTACCCAAACATATTAAGAATATTATTTGTATCGCCTTACAACTTTGAGGTAATTGCAACCAAAAACATTAAAAAAGCATTCTCTTATGCAATGCAGGACAACAACTTCAGAACTAAAACCAGGAAGGAAGACCTCCAACTTGGTTACAAGTACAGATATAAAGTTGTTGTTGATCATAGGAAAAGCATGGGGCAGACCCCAAGATCCAGTTTAAAGGATAATGTAAATAAAAATAATCCACATTAACCTTTCATTACTTATAAAAATATGTGAATGTTTGATATTGTCCATAACTTTAATGTCTTACTTTGTTTCAATCAAGGGAGAAACATTATCAATGAAACCATTAGTATTGTACAATAGAGTGTTGATAGTGAAGCATAGCCAGAAGATCATGGTTCTCCCCAACAACCCCATCCCAGTGGGTTGCAGCCCCAAGATGTTCTTGTGACTTAGGCCCATGACGGGAAAATGGATGTATATTAATCATATACTTAATAATTTTGTAGTTATAAATTTTGTAATTCTGATTTTTATTACTTATACATTTGTGGTTTTTTCCTTATAAATTTTGTCATTTCAATGGCAAAGAATGTCATAGTTGAGCCTCCTCAAACTGAATATCATGGGAACAAGGCATCCATGCCAACGATGCCGACTAGTGAGCTAGGTAAATAATTACATTATAGAGTATTTGTTTTAATATTAATGAACAACTTCAATGATATTTAAAAATTGGCCATATAAATTTAATATTTTTTGTTTTTGAACATGATGGCCCCTAAAAGCAACCTCCACGTCATGTGTACGAGACCATGCATGCTCGGCATGAAAGGACTGAAGAAACATCAACTTATTAAGAGCACCTAGTAAACGAATACATGGAGATGGATGAATTAATTAAGAACTAGAAAACACAAAACAAGACTAAAAGAAATTGATGATGTATAATAATTTTATAAGACA
>CBVK0101903126.1:0-12512 GCA_900067695.1 Picea abies
AACATGATAGCTCGATGACTAGTAAGGAATAAGAGAAGCACATGGAATTTGTACTAGTAACTCCATTGTATCATCTTAGAGTACTAGTATATCGAGTGTGCTTGATTATGGAATATCATGTACTATTACTTTTTACATAACGTGTATACTCTGTTGCTTGATATCAACCTTTGTTCACTAGATTTGATGTTACTATTCCACTTACTTGTAAACAGTCATAGTAAAGATTATGTGAATAGCTTGCGTGATTGGAACTAGTGTGTAAAGGGTCACAAGATTATAACAAGTTAAGCTTAGTTTACACATATTGGAATATGGAATGAAGGAAACCCATTATAACAGTGTTCAACTTAGGACATAAGTGAAGTACAACCACCATGTCTAAGGTTACAACATTGAGATTACAAAGCATGGATGGTAATGGTTACGTATTTCTACTTATACCATCTATTGGCGTAGTGATTCCATTGAAAACAGGATTCATTATTGAATCTCATCATGCCAAGTAACAGGTAAATCTATTCCTATATAACCTTAGATATTAAAACCTACTCTACAATCAACTCTTCCTCCATAGTAGTAGAGGAAACATCAATTGAAACAATGTTAGTTGCATCAATGCCATAGTAGTAGAGGAAACATCAATTGAAACAATGTTAGTTGCATCAATGACAAATGATACCATAATTGATAAAATGGTAGATCATTTTTGTGGATGTGCAAGAGTCAATCAAATGAATTAAATACTTTAAAATCAAAATTTGAATAATGACACAATAAAACATATAAAAAAAATAGTACTTGTTAGTCGTGTTAGGGCTCCAAAATGAAGATATTAATAGATGTTGGCATGTAATCACCATCATTAATATGCATAGAAAACATTATAATAAAATTTGGCATCTTTCTATACACTCATTCAAATAGAATAACTCATTTGGATGATATCCTTAGGCATTCACAATATTGTTAATTATTAATCTTTATTATTGTTTTTTAAAATAGATATATTTTTTCTCTCTTGCGATGAATACGATCGTCGATAGTATTTATATTTTGTCACAAGAGCTACTCCAGTAATCACTCTTTATATGAATAATATCATCGATAGTATTGATAGTTCATCACAAGAACTAATTCGATTGTCTCTCTTGCAATGAATACGATCACTAGTTAGTATTGATAGTTCGTTGCATGAAGTACTCTAGTCATCTCTCTTGTGACATATACGATCACTATATAGTATTGATAGTTCATCACAAGAACTACTATGTTCGTCTCTATTATGATGAATACGATCATCGATATTATTGATAGTTCGTCGCAAGAACTACTCCGTTAGTCGCTCTTGCGACGAATAAGATAATCAATAATATTGATAGTTTGTCTCAACTATCGATGCTTCCTCGCTCTTGCATTATGATGAATACGATCATCGATATTATTGATAGTTCGTCGCAAGAACTACTCCGTTAGTCGCTCTTGCGACGAATAAGATAATCAATAATATTGATAGTTTGTCTCAACTATCGATGCTTCGTCGCTCTTGCAATGAAATATAGTTACCATCGACGATACCTTATCCTTGAATCTTTTTTCACAAGAACTACTTTGGTCATCTCTCTTGTGACAAGCACCCTAGGTCGTCCCTCTAGTGATGATATCCCTAGTTCGTCGTTCTTGTGATGATCTCCTCCGGTTGTCATTCTTGCGACGACCACCATAGGTCATCTCTCTTTCTAGGACTTCCTTGGGTCATCTCTCTTACAACGATATCCTAGGTTATTTTCACTTTACATGGCACGTGAAGTGATGTTTGGGGGGCCCAAGATTCATCGCAATCTCCATGACATAATGTCGCAAGAGCGTTGAAATGGTCATCTCAAAATGACCCAAATTTATTAGTGCTAGTGAATGGTATGAGTGTCACAAAGAGGAGCGAGTGATTTTATGATGCAGAGAGAGGAAGAAGTTGCAATAGAAGAAGAGAGTGGAGTATTTTTCAGTGGTAAGATATTTAAGCCAAATAGGAAGAGGACTGTGGATGAGAGATATGCACAACATAGTGAGGTTGAAGAAAGATACATTGGTGTAATATTCCATATCATACCACACATAGAAAATCAACTCAGTCTCGTAGAGGAATATCACATGTATGCTAGACATTACATCGAAAACCATGACCCCTTGTGTCTCTCTAATATATGAAGAAAATTTTGGCGATTGTAGTTAGTAAGGGAAGTAATAATAGTAGTCAAGGAAGTCAAAGTATTGGAATTAGTACAATAAATAAGCTTCAGGTAGTATCATCGATAAAGGAATATCGCATAGAACACGATGGAAGGGGTAGATCCCACCTTAATGATGCCTTTCTTTCAAGCGGTTGGTTTAGAATATCTAGAGAATCATTTGTTTATTTGTGACACAATATGGGTTGTGGGGAATGTTTAGGATGATGATGTGAATATTGCATAGCTATCAATGACCTTCAGAGAATGCACACTATTATGGAACATAAAATATCATAATACTACACCTACGGGATAGACCAAAACATGGGAAGAAGTAAAACAAGTCCTACTAAAATAATTCTAGAAGCCTAAGTATGAGTCGTAATGCATTACAGAGTTGAAGCATATTAAATAGATAGTAAATGAATCAGTTTTTGATTTCGATCAAATATTTAAGGTATTGAAGGATCGACTATCATTCTAGATTCTAGATGAGCAACATAGGGAGTGTTTTATTGTATGTTTATTTCCCCATATATTCTACCCTTTGATGCAACAAAATATTTTGAACCAGGAGTAAGCTCTATAAATTTCTATGAAACTAGAAGAATCCCCTAAAGGATAAAGTAGTGCAGGGATGTCTCAAGTCTAGTCGCAGTTCGTTGCATTGACGATCCAACTGTAAGAGATTTCTAAGGGAAAAGAGAAGCATGAAAATATATGGTGAACTAATTGTAGGACAAAAAGTCATCGTAAGGATGAATGTCCAAATTTCCAGTAGTATTTGAACATGTGAGCACCAAATCCATTATGGCCATGGTATGAAATTTGCAAGACAATGGGTCACCACCCTCATAACTTTCCATTGATACAGAAATACTAGAGTACTAGGAGGAATATTTTTTGCAATTTTTGTAAGTCATTAGAGCATGAAAAGAAGGATTGTCGCACATTTGACCTAATGAGAGAATGAACTGCATATTCTTATAGATTCCATGGGAAATAATCAGAAGGAGTCGCACAGTATAATAGTCCCAAAGGAGATTATAATTAAGGAAGTAGAGGAGGATTCATAGGTCGTGGAAGAGGTTGATTTGGCAGAGGAAGAGGACCTATCATATTTTATAATTGTAATCAACCTTTACACTTGAATAGAGACTATACAAATCCTTGCATGACATGTACATATTGTAGAGAACTATGCCATGTGACAAATGATTTTCCACAGTTGATCACAAAGTGGTAAGAAAGGAGGAACATGAACACAAATGTACAGATGATAGCAGCCAAATATCATGATGAAAAACCTAAGGTATCAATAGTAACACATGGAGAGATGATAACCAGAGTTGATCCGATGAATCAAGAGAATATGATATATCAGTGGGTAAAGAAAGTAGTGGATCCTACTATGTTCTTTGATCCTATAAAAGAGAAAGAGACATACCATCAAGCAAGAGAAGAAGCACTTGGAGTAGAGTGTATAACATCAACTTTGATCGTGCCACCTTTGTACTATAGACCACTGGCATATGATATGCCTCTAGTCTATGACGACTCAGAGAAGAAAAATGAAAAGTTCATTACTTTCAAAACAATTTTAAGAAGATGTTTATACTTAATGAAAGATAAGTCTACTTTGAGTATTCTGTGTGGAATGATTACACATTATACCCAAGAGAAAGAGATGATTTTCCTCCACAAAGTTCTTAACTAGGTACACCAAAAGAAGAGAACAAATAGAAAATTCATACTTAATGCATGGATAGGAGATTATGACATGGAAAATATCATTCTATATATAGGGTCTAATGTGAATTTTAATCTGGAGGAAGACTTGGGAAATGATGGGCCAACTAAAGTTAATTTAGTCACCAATCTAGTTGAGATTAGTGAACCAGCATAATATTGTTCCAGTTGGAATGTTGATACGGGTAAGTGTCAATATTGATGGAGTGCGTAGTGTAGCTGAAGTGATAGAAATAGTAGATGGAATTACTTCTTATCTAGTACTATTGGAAGGTGATTGGGATTTTGATAATCATACAATCATTGACTTAAAGAAAACACATAAGGTATTTGAAGTACAGAAATTAAATTTTATTGTGTCGTTAGATCCCACTAAAGGAATAAGGTATGTAGAACTAGCAAAGAGAAAAGAACTTGACAACCTATAAAACAAGACTACATGAATGGATGATTGTGTGAATCCTACAACAGAGGGTGTACTCAATTGGAGAAGAAGTAGTTCATGTGTGTCCGACTCAAAAGAGGCTCTAGAGAATTGGAAACAAAGGATGCATGAAGTATCCAAAAGAGAATGTGCTTGGATTACTCATGCACTATGATGGATCAAAACAAAGGTATTTGATCCACCAAAGTTTACTGGACTAACACATTTAGAATATTTTATCAAAGAGTTTGAAAAGAAGATATTGAATCAACAAAGACTATTAGAATTAGATTTTGTGTTGAAAGAAACTCTAGAGAGATGGTTGGATAAACATAAGGACATAATAGAGTATTGGCACCAGTGAAAAAAGTTTCTACAGATTAGGTTTGGGACAGAGAAAAAATATGCTATACAGAATTATACGGGATTGAATTTCTCTTCAAAACATATTATGAAGTGTATTGTGATGTGGAGAACAATACCCATACAAGAGTGGACACACCTGTTTGTGCATACTCTAGAAGAAATTCCAAAGAATTGGTAAATAGAGATGGAAGTGTGCAAAGAAACAACGGTTTGGGGAGAATTGACCAGGAACTTCAAGGTAACGTTAAATTTTGAAAATAATGATCCTTTGATTGATTAAGCCTTGTAGGCCATCCAAAATAATATTTTTGTGTGAGAAGATTGGATGGAATCAATACGTTTGTATGGTTTACCTAGATTTTCTGCGACGCTGGAAGAAGTCTTTCACTATTATAATGTTACGGAAGAATACCAACACAAGGAATATCT
This sequence comes from Picea abies, assembly GCA_900067695.1. Classification (NCBI taxonomy): domain Eukaryota; kingdom Viridiplantae; phylum Streptophyta; class Pinopsida; order Pinales; family Pinaceae; genus Picea; species Picea abies. The sequence continues at coordinate 5,200 of CBVK0101903126.1, forward strand.
AAGGAATGTAGAAATACCAGAAACTGAAGGAGAGCACGTAGTCAAAGGATCGGAGCTTGAATATGTTTTATGCACCAATACTTTAAAGACATGCAAAGTCAATATTGGAATAGAAGATAAACCAAAGTTTAAAAACATAAGATACTACTAGAGCGATGAGATAGTTGAGAATATTGTTGACTTACTGCACGAGTATCATAAATTATTTTCGACTACATTTTCAAAGATGAGGGAATTGCAGGAGAGTTGGGAGAGATGAATATCTCATTGAAACTGGATGCCAAGGCTGTGAAACAAAGACCCTATAGAATGAACCTAAAATATAAGCAGAAGGTAAAAGAAGAGATGGACATAATATTAGAAGATGGAAAGATAGAACTTATTGAATAACCAAAATAGATTAGTCCAATGGTATTTCAAGACAAGAAGATAGGAGGAATCATGATATGTGTAGACCTGAGAAAATTGAATAATGCATGTTTACATGACCCATTTTATACCCCATTTAGAGATGAAGTATTGGAGAATGTAGGGGGTGATTAGCCTTATTCTTTTATGAATGGTTTCTTAGGATACCACCGGATCAAGATTGCATGAGAATAACAATATAATACAATTTTTGTAACATAATGGGGTTTCTATGAGTATACTAAATTTCCATTTGGTTTGAAGAATGCACCAACAATATTTTCCAGAGCAGTTGTCGTAGCTTTCAAAGAGTTCACTCACAAGTTCTTAGAAGTATACTTAGATGATTGGAAAATATTTATTCAATTGAAGGATCATATTGAACTTTTTCTCTTAATGTTGGATAAGTGTAGGCAATACCATATCTCATTGAATTTGAAGAAATGCATTTTTTGTGCACCTTTTTGGATTTTTTTAGGCCATGTGGTTTGTAAACAAGGATTTCTAATGGGCCCTGCAAAGATAGCTATGATTTTTTATTTTCACCCACAAACTTTAGTACGGCAGTTGAGACCCACATTGGGTGATACAAGATATTATCGAAATTCATTAGAGGATATGTGAAGATTATAGACCCTATGGAGAAGTTGCTAAAGAAGGAAGTTAAATTTCAGTGGAATGAGGAATGCCAACAAGGTCTGGACATGTTGAAGAAAAATATGTTCATTGCGTCAACTCTAGTGTTTACTGATTGGAAAAAAGAGTTTCATGTACATGTGGATGCATCGTATATAACATTGGGAGTAGTCTTAGCTTAGTCAAGAGAAGGAGATATAGATCATCTGATTGCATTTGTGAGAAGGAAGTTATCATCTACAAAAAATAAATACACTATGACAACAAGGAGGGATGGAAATGGTGTATGACTTGCATAAGTTTAGACATTACTTTCTTAGATCTCACTTTAATATGTATACATAACATTCTTCTCTAAGATACCTAGTGAAAAAATAGTGTTGTGGTGGAGAATATGTCGATGGTTACTATTGTTCCAATAATATGACTTTGAGGTCATTATGAAACCACAAAAATTTAATTCGGGACCATATCACTTATAGCACATATTATCAAGAGAAGATGTCAGGAATTTGGATGATCATTTACAAGACACACAACACTTTCCAATCCAGATGAATGATGAATATTTTGCAGACACAATCCAGTTCCTAAGTACAAGATTATCCCCATCATAATTTATAGTTGCATAGAAGAAGAAACTAGTCATCAAGGCAGCAAACTACCAACTGATAACTAGAAAACTATACAAGTTAGGTGCATATGACATTCTACGACATTGTGTATTAGAACATGAAAAAAATATGGTATTTTCCAAGGCACGTGAAGGGGTTGCAAGAGGGAAATATGTAGGAAAGGAAACAACTGAAAAGATATTGCATGTAGTATTATGGTGGCCTTCCCTTCACAAAGATGCTAAGGATTTATGCAAGACTTTTGATGTTTATCAGAGACTTGGGAAGCATTCCAAGAGAGATGAAATTCATTTAGTACCACAAGTAGCATTACAAGCGTTTGAAAAATGGGAAGTAGAATTTGTTGGTGCCATTAATCTTCCATCTAAGAGGTTGGGATATTGATATATAATTATTGTGATAGACTACTTAACCATATGGGATGAGGAAGAGCTAGTTAGATATTGCAACACTAAGACAATTGCACATTTTTTGTTTGAAAACATAATGACAAGGTTTGGGTGCCCAAGGATACTTATGAGTGATCAAGAAACTCACTTTCTGAATAGGATGATTACTGCATTGACATAGGAGTTTCATATTCATCATTAGAATAACACACCATATCATCCTCAAGTAAATGGAATGGTAGAAGAATTCAATATCATTTTGGACCACACAATGAAAAAAGTTTGTAATGTTAGTTGGCATGACTGGGACTTGAATATTCCAACAATGTTATGGGCTTATAGTACTACAAGAAAGAAGATGACAGGACAAACCCCATTTAGGTTGACATATGGAAAAGAAGTTGGTATGCCTATGGAATTTATAGTATTGAGCTTGTGTGTTGCTGTGTTGAAAAAAAATACAAATTTAGGTGTAGTGGAGAAGAGACTATTAAACCTCATGGAATTATAAGAAGATCATTTTTCCATAGGCTTCCAAAAGAAATTACCGAAAGAAAATGATAAATATTGGAAGGACAGACACATTAAGAAGAATATGTTTCAAAAAGAAGTCTCAGTGTTACTCTATGACAACACGTTTCTGTAACACCTATGCAATTTACAAATGCATTGGATAGGACCTTATGTGATCCGATTTGTGACAGAAGCAGGTGTTTTTCAGCTGGAGAAATTGAATGTAGAATTTATGGATGGATTGGTTAATGATAGTCGTCTAAAACTGTATAGGGACAGTTGAACTTCTGTGCACTAGTCTAAGTTGTGCAAATGTATACCATAGAAATTGTACTATATTGTATTATAGAAAGGAAAATAATAACATGAAGTAAAAATTGTTCTGGGTAAGAAAAATAAGGTTGAAAGGAAGCATAAATATATTGTTCAAGCAGTTCAACAAGATATTTTTGTAGATATGAAGTAAATATGGAGGATTCACATGGAAGAGGGAATATCGGATTTTGAAAAATATATATTAAGAAGGCATGAAAAGACGTTTAGACCATCGATGAAGGGACATGCATTGTAGAGTGAACATGATGATGAAGTAGTGGCACCATGTAGTCATAAATAGAGATCGAAAAGAGGAGTTTGATAGACTGGAAGACCTTATGCATGATTCACTGAAGGATACGAAGTTAATGAAGCATTAAGGAAAGTAATGAATCCTAATACACGTGTATTAGACTATAATTTTGGGTGTGAAAGAGTTTAGAAACAATTGGTGGTGAGTGATAAAAGTTTTTGAAGGGTGGAATGAATAAAATTTGTTGTGATTTGAATGTTCATAGGAAGAAATGACAGAAGAGAGAAAAGAGTGAACACATATAGAGATGAACAAGAAAGTTGCAGAGAATTGTTGTAGAGATATATGAAACCACCCAAAGTAGCAGCGACGTCAACATCAACGCCGAAGTAACAATGAAGTAAGCCACTGGTAGTATCGGTACAGGAAGAAACTCTAGGAGAATCAGTGTCAAAACTAAGTTCAACCAAATTTCCAAGAGATTATGTGCCACAAAGGAATCATCAACAAATATGATCAACTTATAGAAGGAATCAAAGTGTTCGCTCATAGATCCAAAAGTCCCTCCATGAGTAATAGTAGAAGAAGATGTGTTAGGCACAGTGCTGAGTCTAAAGTTTGTAGATCATGACTTGTGAGATGAAAATAATTTTCCATAAATAGACGCAAGAGAATATGTGAGGACATTCATCGATCGAGAGATGTTGTTCATTAGAGTTGAGATAAAGACGTGGGTAGCAGTATTGGAGAAATATGGAGTACTGGACTTGTTAAAAACTCTAGTTGTTGGAAGGAGAAATGAGATAAAGACATGTGCGAAGATGTTGTTAAGATGCATTCATGGTGGATACCTATGGATGAACAAACTCATTTCCATCAATATAGATCTTATTGTGCATATCACATGGTTTCCCATGGTAGTCGAGGATCGATCACCACTTTTATCAGACAAGTGAAATGAGAAAGCATTATTAGAAAGGATGAGAGATAATTTTGGTACGTTTAGAGCAACGCACAAGATATATGTAGAAAAAATACATGGAGACTACGCTAAGTTTTCAAAGAAAGTGTTAGCTTAGAAATTTCTAAGAAAATTTTGCATATATCAAATGCCAATATGAGTGATATAAGCGACAAACAAGTGTGTCGAAGGTGTAAATATGAGTTGGGATATGTTCCTTGTCAACCATTTCCAAATAGACTGCAAAGAATCTCAATACCAAGGTAAGGCATGCTTGGAAGTGAGGTATGTCCCTTATTGATATTAATAGCATTAGTGGCCTGGAGAGAGCTGAGAGACTCACAATATTTGTAAGAACCAATTAAACCATGCTTGGAAGTGAGGTAGGTGAACTTGTGGAATATTGCGCACAAGGGGATATAAGAGGATACCAATGTTGATTTTTGTATCTATAAGGAAGTGATTTAGACAAGTATCCATACCACACCATGGATAACACCACAGGTGGTAGAAGCATACAACCTAGTGTTTATATTTAAGGTGGGGCACCATCACATGTATATTCAAGAAAAGATGGACCCGGGTCAGGAATGGCTTCCCACATGATACAAGGTCAAAAAGGAAGAGATGGAACACATCAAGGATGATTGGTATGATGATTGGAACAACCCAACAATAGAAAAAGAGAAACCATAGAACCAAAACCATGAAGTAGAATAAATGAAAGATGAAAAAGAAGAAGAATAAGAAAAAGAAGGAGAAATAAATGGCACAATCACAACACAAAATACATTCCCAGGCACAGGAGAGAAGAGAAAAGTATTAGATATTGGGAAAATAGTCCCACAACAGAAGAAAATGTAATCTATAAAGGAAACAACCATTCAATCCCTCATAGAATGTGTCTTGAAAAAAATTGCAGACGAGGTTAAGGAGGCAACAGAAAAATATTTTGAGTGTGTGACACAACACCAAGAAGAAATGAATTTAGATATGCAAGCATAACTTGTTGCACTACGACAATTTTTGGAGAACACGAATGCAGTGGAGACAACCAAGATGCAATAGATAACCTCTATTGTATTAGGAGAAATAGGAGTAATGAATATAGTGACAAGATCCTTATATTTCCTCATGACATAGTTGAAGGATTGAGCAAGCTAAGGAACTAAGTCATATTGACTTAGTGTTATCACAGTTTCCTGTAGAAGTACTATATGGGTTGCAGTTGAGCATGGAAAAGGAACATCAAGTGCACACAATGTTGACATCAATGGAGTTGAAAAATGGTGTCGCAGATAAATACATGTTGCAATCAGACTATGACCAACTTAGGTTAGAAAAAGACAAGGCCATGCAAAGCGCAGAGCGAGTGAAACAGGAAGTCCAAAGGGTTTACAAAATTATTCTAGAAGTTCCAAGGGAGGAAGATGCCCCATTGGAAGAAAAGTGACAAAGTTGAGCGAAGCCATTAAGGGATTCTCCACAAAAATCACCGACTTAAAGGCACAACATATACCGAGCACTCCCCCATAAGAAAGGGAGCAACGTGAGAAGATGAAAACTGCAAGCATAGAGAACACCAAGAGTCTAGAATAAGAATGTGCTAAGATGTATGAAAAATGTATGGGATTTTGGACACAATTGAATGAATATGTGGAGCTGCAAGAACTTGCCCAGAATTTAAAAGCTACATAGGATAAAGAACGAAAGTTCAAGGAAGTAATGAGTACTTTACCCCCAACCGAAATGGTAACAAGAATGGTAGAAAAATGAAAGACATACTTAGGGATAAATAAATTAAGGTGATGCAGGAGCATCACTATCAAATCCAGAAAAGTGGATGTGGAATTGAAGTTGACACCTCAACGCATCGAAGGAGCAAAAACCGACCTTTAACCAGCTTGGTAGCGGTGTGGAGACTTTTTATTTTATTGTTAATTAATTTAAATTTTCTGTGAAGTCGGGCCACCATTTGAAAGGAAAGAACAATTGTAAATCCTTTACATGACTGTAATGTATTATAGGAGTAGGATAATTGCCCTGATTAGTCAATAGGTTACATGTAATCAAGATAGGTAGGTAACCGCTTGAATAGAATGTAATAGGATTTAGATAGGAGGAAGAAGAGAAAGGAATATCTAGGCCCTCAGACAAGTTTTCAGTCTGTGTCTATAGGAGATAGTCACTGTAATGATGTTTTCTTTGAAATGAATAGAATAGAGAAAATTGATTCAATTGTAAAAGTGTTGATATTGTTTAATTGTTGATATGTATGTTGTGAATGAATGAATAATTGAATAAGTTCAATTGTTTCTCTTTTGTAATATATGCAAGCAGTGCATACCGAATGCAAGGAGTGCGTAAGAAGAATTCTTTTTAGACTTAAATCTCAGAAGATATAGCGGGGAAATTTGTATGCAGAGTGTTCATATTGAGCGCAAGGAGTGCATGTAGAAACAAACTTAGCTTAAGTTTGAAAGCTCGGGAAGTTGAGCACAGAGTATGCCAGGAGGGCATCAGAAAGTCTTTTGAGGGAGATGTAGAGTGAAAGTGTGCGCTAGGGATGATATTTAATATCAATTGTCAGAATCTCAGGAGAATTAGTGATTTTAAAATATCAAAAGGAAATGCTTAGGAAAATTTCTAAGTTCTGAAGAGTTGAAGAGTATAAAGGTTGAGCGTAGAGCTTGAAAGTTCGAAGGAAGATTAAGGGTTAAGATTTATTCAGGGGAATACAAAATATTTCAAGCTGTTAGATCTCAGAGAAGTAGTGCACTGGTTATTCCCAAGTATCTTTCGGAATTTTGAAAACCATAATATTTGTAAGAATCAATGTGAAATTCGCAAAATCCTGAAATCATCGGGACCGTCCATTAAAAGGGGACACGTGGCAACAGATTAGCTTTTTGCTGATTCATAGAGTGGAAAGGTCAAAGGGAGGATTTGTGAGAAATCATGAAACATGAAATCAATATTTAATCATAGTCGGTGATCCGTGGAAGGTTGTGAGCCATATATTCGATGCAAGCGAAGTTCAAAAATTTCACAATTCCGGGTATCGGAGGATCATGAGAACGAATAAGCAGACTTCATGCATGAAACGTGAAATCACAAAGTGCTCAAAAGGTTTGGCCCCAGGTCATAGCCAAAGGTCACATTGTCGAATGTTAAGGGAGGATCTAGAATGTGCNAAACCCTTG
>CBVK0101903150.1:0-13682 GCA_900067695.1 Picea abies
TCGTGGTGTTGTTCTTTGCTTGTGGCTTTGGCGGGTTGTCCTGGGCTACCCCGCCTTGGCTTGGTCCTTTGTTTTGTGGTTTGGGAGTACCTTTCCCGTGCTTCTGATTTGTAGACCCAAAGTCTCGCTTCTTTTGTTTGAACTTCTGCTCAATCTTGGTAGCATATCAGTATGCCACACCAAGTGAGGATATGTCGAGGAACTCCATTTCCTCCTGAATGTATCTGTGCAGACAACTGCGGTACTTTAACACCAAATGTTTCTCTGAATATTTGATACCCAACTTTGTGCGTAGGGTATGAAACAGATTCGTCATCTCATGCACATCTTGGTCCCTTTGCTGCCGCAACATAGTCCATTGTATGTATTTGTCCTCATAGCTCCCCACGGGATAATATTGTTCCTTGATGGCGTCTCGGAAAGAATTCCAAGTGGGTACGACCGAGAACAAAGAGGGTTCTCCCTCGCCCTCTTGCTCCGAGTAGGTTTCCCACCAATCCTTGACATGGGGGGCGACTTTGAGGAGTGCGAAAATAATATTTTCTCGGTCAGAAAAGTCATGAACCGAGAAATATCCTTCTAACAGATTCAACCATCTATCTATGACATTTGCATCTATTTGGACGTCAAATATGGGAATTTCAAAGTTTACTTGTACCTTAAAAGAAGTGGCACCTCCAGAGTGGCTTCTAGATGTTGATGCACCGCCAGTCGGAATCTGTTGAAGAATCTGGGCAAAGTTGTCCATCATCGCGTTCCTTTGTTTCTCGAGGGCCTCCTCGAGCAACATTTTGATAGGATCTCCTGCTCCCTCATCGGATCTCCTGCTCCCTCATCTTTCTTTTCTTCCCCCATGGGCGGTCGTCGGGGTTTGCGAGGCTGATCTTGCAAAGGTTCAACCAGATCGAGCCCCAACTCCTTATACCCCGATCTCGTTGGAGACATGCAAAGTAGGATCGAGAATGAGCAAACCACTTTGATACCACTGATCCGGATTTATGTAAGAACACAATGAAATACAGAAATACACATAAACACAGAGATGCAGCGGAAATAAGACTTCGTTTCATTAATAACAAATGACTGAAATATGCTTACAAACAGAATGGAAATAAACTAGCTAGGGCACTGGTAGCTTATCTCTGAGAAGAGATGTGGCCGCTACTCGCATCCATGAGAAGATGATTACAATGAGGCTCTGAAGGCCCTTTTACAATAAACCGAAATGCCAAAAGTTCTAGACATCCAAAAACCTAACCCTGGGAGATGAAGCACCAAAAGTCATGTGGGCAAATAAGTTGTAAGTTGTAAGAATGAATTCTTTTGGAAATTCCATTTTTCTGCTGTCCTCAATCTTCGGTACTAGAAAAAATAATTTGGTGTGTCTTTTCAATAGCAATCCGTCGGCTCTGATACCATGTAAATGTGTTGAACCTGCACAAAATATATCTAGCTAGGAATTGACATACATAGTTGCAGAGAAAATAGAAGAAAAGAGAAGCATGAGAGAAAGAATGGAAGAATTCTCATTAACCAAATGAATGAATGATGATTTACACATTATATACTTTGTATAACTCAACCAATGCACACTGGAGGACAAGAAAATGTGCCATATTGGTGGTCTAGAGTGATATGGAAACACACCAACAATTACGAGAATAAACTGCCACCTAGTCTAGTCTCTCAGGAAGTTACGGGAGTGAACTGCCACCTAGCTGAGTTAACTAGTCTATCAGTCTTTAGTTAACTGAATGAAACAGAGTGAAGTGAGGAGGATATCATGGAATCATGAGTAATGCGCTAGTATGACGATGATCCCAAGGAAAATACGCATTATCTGGTGATGATCCCAATGCTGCATGGTGATAATACCAATGTGGCACCTAAAATCCACTCAACTGATCAAATTGAAGTGTGAACTGAAGATAATATTCTCCCTAGAGGAGTATTCTACCTAAAATATAGGAGACTGAATAATGACTAATAAACATAGGAAAAACCTTAGGAAAAATAAATCTTAGGTGTGTGTGAAGTAACTCCAACACTACTGTGGTCTTAAGACCTAATCCACCTGAGTTGGAGTATTGTAGATTGCTTAGGTAGTTGTGTTGGTGGCCATTGTGAGCCTGTAGCTTAAAGTGGTTGATCAACCACCTCATCGGTATAGGATAATTAAGGGTCTACCGTTGTCGAAGCGAATTCTATGTCACCTCCTTTGAAGCATCGAATTGATCAAATTGACAATTTCGTCTTGGATGGTCCCATCAAAATCATAGAGATAGAGACTGCAAAAAATAATGCTTCTGTACCGAAGGTTACACACATATCGGATGTCGAAGTTGAATGATTCAGTTTTCCATTCAATCCTCCACTGATTGGATCCCATGATCTAGTTGTCTCACAGTTTCTCGCTTCCAGGTCAGACTTCACTAACAGTCACCCTCTTCGATGGGCTATCATGGACGACACTTCAGAAGTGTCTATGTCGGGATCTCCTGCAACTCCCATGTCGAAAATAAAGTCAGAAGGAAACTTACCTCCTTCAATATAAAACCAAATGAATAGTGTGGTTCAATCCATGGTAGCCATGTTGATCAATGACTCTTTTCTATTGATAGTTAGGTCCAATCAACCTTCAATCATGTTTGGTGGACGATCATTTAGACCGCACGATATCGTTTCCTCTTTTTCGGTCTAGTTAGGAGGGAAGACCATTTCCATGGAAGTTGAAGTAGTCGATGATATGATCGATTGTAACCTTTTGTTAGGAAGGAGTTGGACCTATTCCATGACGACTGTCATCTCATCTGTTTTTCAAGTTTTTTGCTTCCCTCATGAAGGGAAGATAGTAACGATAGACCAATTTTCATTCAACCACTCTAACTCCATGACAAATACGAGATCTAGCATATCATTGATCGAAAACTCTCTGATGACAACTAAGAGAATTGGTGTTGGAATGTATCCTTTATTTATTGAAACTTTCAATTTCTTAGCACCATTTTTGTACATTCGTGCTACGCTAGTCGGCTACAAAAACTTAAACCCCTCGGTCCCCATTACACGAGTAGGTTCATTTAGAAATTTTTATTTTGAATATTTGTGGGTGTTACCCTCACTGTGTGAATCAGTTGAAATTCTTGAACATGTCAAGATGGTCATGCCACTGTCTACAATAGAGATCGGTTATCAAGTCATCCAACAAGATACTACAATCTCTGATCTGATTTCTTCGTGGACAAAAGAAGATGATCAGTCTCCAGAGCCCATTTGAGATTGAAATTTTATGACTTCATTTGATTACCTTGAAAATGTCTTGCCTTCTGACGAAGATATTTTCGAGGCAATGGCAAGGCTATATCAGCCTTGGGAGGAGCTACATTCTCCACCTTATTTCCTCCTAGAATTTGATACGGTTGAAAGTGATTATGGTAATTTTCTATCGTCTACTTGTACTGGAAATCCTTATGACACAAATGTTTTCATGGATGTAGATTTACCCTTAGATGAGGATCTTTTTGAAGCCATGACTATAGGTTGCATACCATGGGAAGAAATGTATTGAAAATGTTGGTTTTTCCATAAGTTTGAGTGTTCACAGATTGATGAAGAAACAAGTCCTTGGCTTGACGAAATCCACATGAAGAGGTGCTACGATTGATCCTTGCAGCTCAAGCATTTTCCCTTTGTATTTATTGTTCATAGATGGTATTTTTGTTTTTTCCCTCATTTTTCTCTTAGTTTCTTATACTATTTTTGCATGATTGGCATATGCCTATGGATTTTTCGGTCCATGTCGGGTTCGATATTAACACAAGCTATCACACTCGGAACCTTGATTCTGCCACATGGGTGATTTATTCACCCAAGGGCCAAGTGGTTGTGTCTGGAGGCACTTGTCTGGGGCCAACAACGAATAACATGGCTGAGTATAGCATCGTGATCGAACTCTTAAGAGATGTTATTATGCATGGTATCTCGTGTTTAGAGGTTCATCTGGATTCCCAATTGCTGGTGTTGTAGTTAAATGATCACTACCATGTGCGCAATCCTACATTAATCCAACGTTTCTTGCGGGCACATCTTCTAGAACGACATTTTAATTATATTACTTATAATCATATTTCCAGAAACAAAAATTGTGTGTTTGATGCATACACTAACTATGTATTATACTTGCATTTGTCACATATTTAAAATTAGAAACACACATATAAATGTACATAAACACATTTCATATAAGTAACAAGGAAAAAAGAGATGTATATTTTATTTATATGTTCATAAATACAAACATATGGATTTTTAAGTTACAAAAATGGGCCTCTATCCCTAAATGTTTATCTATAGGCCAGTACAAAAAGAGTCATAGGATATGTATGTGAAGGGACCCTTCTCCGCATATGTGTCTCTGTAACATACAATGGAATTGGCCAAATGCCAAAATAACCATACCCATGTTCATGGTACACTGACTATATTTTGAATATTTGTGGGTGTTACCCTCACTGTGTGAATCAGTTGAAATTCTTGAACATGTCAAGATGGTCATGCCACTGTCTACAATAGAGATCGGTTATCAAGTCATGCAACAAGATACTACAATCTCTAATCTGATTTCTTCGTGGACAAAAGAAGATGATCAGTCTCCAGAGCCCATTTGGGACCGAAATTTTATGACTTCATTTGATTACCTTGAAAATGTCTTGCCTTCTGATGAAGATATTTTCGAGGCAATGGCAAGGCTATATCGGCCTTGGGAGTAGCTACATTCTCCACCTTATTTCCTCCTAGAATTTGATACGGTTGAAAGTGATTATGCTAATTTTCTATCGTTTACTTGTACTGGAAATCCTTATGACACAAATGTTTTCATGGATGTAGATTTACCCTTAGATGAGGATCTTTTTGAAGCCATGACTATAGGTTGCATACCATGGGAAATAATGTATCGAAAATGTTGGTTTTTCCATAAGTTTGAGTGTTCACAGATTGACGAAGAAACAAGTCCTTGGCTTGACGAAATCCACATGAAGAGGTGCTACGATTGAGCCTTGCAGCTCAAGCGTTTTCCCTTTGTATTTATTGTTCATAGATGGTATTTTTGTTTTTTCCCTCATTTTTCTCTTAGTTTCTTATACTATTTTTTCATGATTGGCATATGCCTATGGAATTTTCGGTCCATGTTGGGTTCGATAATGACACAAGCTATCACACTCGAAACCTTGATTCCGCCACATGGGTGATTTATTCACCCAAGGGCCAAGTGGTTGTGTCTAGAGGCACTTGTCTAGGGCTAACAACGAATAACATGGCTGAGTATAGCATCGTGATCAAACTCCTAAGAGATGTTATTGTGCATGGTATCTCATGTTTAGAGGTTCATCTGGATTCCCAATTGCTGGTGTTGTAGTTAAATGATCACTACCATGTGCGCAATCCTACATTAACCCAACGTTTCCCGCGGGCACATCTTCTAGAATGACATTTTAATTATATTACTTATAATCATATTTCCAGAAACAAAAAAATTGTGTTTGATGCATACACTAACTATGTATTAGACTTGCATTTGTCACATATTTAAAATTAGAAACACAAATATAAATGTACATAAACACATTTCATATAAGTAACAAGGAAAAAAGAGATGTATATTTTATTTATATGTTCATAAATACAAAAATATGGATTTTTAAGTTACAAAAATGGGCCTCTATCCCTAAATGTTTATCTATAGGCCAGTACAAAAAGAGTCATAGGATATGTATGTCAAGGGACCCTTCTCCGCATATGTGTCTCTGTAACATACAATGGCATTGGCCAAATGCCAAAATAACCATACCCATGTTCATGGTACACTGACTACTTGTCGTTGCATATGCTCTGGTAAGTCCTTGATTTGAACCATGGGAATATGATGTGTGAGGCGATCCATATTTCTTTGGACATTTTGTAAAGTGCGCTCCATATGTGCAGAATATGCACTTGGACGGGCCTCATTGAAATCTCTATGTCAGTGACGTGGGTACCCCTCTAGCCGTCTCAGTTTGATATCTGCACATTCATAAAGTTTTGTTAGCTATAATCCATCAATTTTTTATTTTTTTTTTACTTCTTGAAATAATTAAAACAAACTAAAAATTAAATAATCTTGAGAATTTTTTTTTCTCACCTATCTCACTCAACTCGCCACCAGTAGGCATGAGGATGTCTGGATTATGGGAACAAATTCTCCCCTCATAGGGATAATCGTATGTAGAAATGATCTAGCGCTCCCACAAGTGGAAAAATGTATTGTCTTGTGCATAAAGTATTCGCCTACCTCCCAGGTGTTGTATCACCCCAGACCATCATAGTAGACATGGTTCCCTGAGTCTGTGTGGTGGAATAAATACTCATGGACTAATGGAAAGAACTCTCTCTCTCGAATAAACAACACATCATGTTACGATATCTAATTTTTTTCATCTTTCCAATCTTGTAGTTAGTTAGTTGTGCTTTCATGCTCTACAATAAATATGTGCTCCAGTTGTAGATCACTAGGGAAAGGAACTCTACCGCATAAAACATTTGCTATCTAGAGGCCTGGTGTAGTGAAGTAGACCCTGCAATCCTAGTGATAGTCTGAAGAATTACCTTCATGCTCAAATCCTCTATGTTACAAATTGATATTTGGCTCCCGAACCATTGAATACCAGGTGTACAATAAGATGTTATACAATATTCTATGGTCATCCCAATTCCCCCTCAAGTTCTAAGGTTGACCAGATTTCCTCAGTAGGATAGACCAATGATGAAATATTTGTCGTCCACCTCTATGGTCAAGAATTGACCATCTAGCATAAATGCATCTGCATCTAGATTCCAGTAACCAATCAACAGTTGTAGCAATATTTTTTGCGCACAAACATTTGGGCACTCATAAAATTTTCTCAACGCACAACATTGGAGGGTTTCTAATACCCCTAGGTGATAATCAAGTTCTTGATCAACATCTTCATGCTCTTGCTCTCGCAATTAAATAGTCATTTTTTAAGCTCTACAAAACACCAATAAAACCTTTTATTAATTTTTCCATTTTTGTGGACTTGTACGCGGGTGGCTTTGGAGACATGTGCATATATACTCTCTCATATTTAAGGGTTTCCGTGTATACAATGAGGTATACACGCCTCGTGCTAATCTTGGGCGCGTATGAGTCCATCCTCTTTCAAAATTGAAAATGCAAAGAAAAAAATGTAGAAAGATGAAAAAGGCTTGGATAGAAAGGATTTTGGCGATCGTCTGCCTAGTCCTAACGACGAAGAATTTTGACGATCGTAGCTCCTATGTCAAGGGACCCTTCTCCGCATATGTGTCTCTGTAACATACAATGGCGTTGGCCAAATGCCAAAATAACCATACCCATGTTCATGGTACACCGACTACTTGTCGTTGCATATGCCCATGCAAGTCCTTGATTTGAACCATGGGAATATGATGTGTGAGGCAATCCATATTTCTTTGGACATTTTGTAAAGTGCGCTCCATATGTGCAGAATTTGCACTTGGATGGGCCTCATTGAAATCTCTATGTCAGTGACGTGGGTACCCCTCTAGCCGTCTCAGTTTGATATCTGCACATTCATAAAGTTTTGTTAGCTATAATCCATAAAAAAGAAATATATATATATATATATTTTTTACTTCTTGAAATAATTAAAACAAACTAAAAATTAAATAATCTTGATATTTTTTTTTCCTCGCCTATCTCACTCAACTCACCACTAGTAGGCATGAGGATGTCTAGATTATGGGAAAAAATTCTCCCCTCATAGGGATAATCGTATATAGAAATGATCTAGCGCTCCCACAAGTGGAAAAATGTATTGTCTTGTGCATAAAGTATTTGCCCACCTCCCAGGTGTTGTATCACCCCAGACCATCATAGTAGACATGGTTCCCCGAGTTTGTGTGGTGGAACAAATACTCATGGACTAATGGAAAGAAACCTCTCTCTCTCAAAGAAAGAACACATCATGTTACCATATCCAATTTTTTTCATCTTTCCATTCTTGTAGTTAGTTAGTTGTTCTTTCATGCTCTACAATAAATATGTGCTCCAGTCGTAGATCACTAGGGAAAGGAACTCTACCACATAAAACATTTGCGGTCTGGAGGCTTGGTGTAGTGAAGTAGACCCTGCAATCCTAGTGATAGTCTGAAGAATTACCTTCATGCTCAAATCCTCTATGTTACAAATTGATATTTGGCTCCTGAACCATTGCATACCAGGTGTACAATAAGATGCTATACAATATTCTATGGTCATCCCAATTCCCCCTCAAGTTCTAAGGTTGACCAGATTTCCTCAGTAGGATAGACCAATGATGAAATATTTGTCGTCCACCTCTATGGTCAAGAATTGACCATCTAGCATAAATGCATCTGCATCTATATTCCAGTAACCAATCAACAGTTGTAGCAATATTTTTTGCGTACAAACATTTGGGCACTCATAAAATTTTCTCAACGCACAACATTGGAGGGTTTCTAATACCCCTAGGTGATAATCAAGTTCTTGATCAACATCTTCATGCTCTCGCTCTCGCAATTAAATAGTCATTTTTTAAGCTCGACAAAACACCAAGAAAACTTTTTATTAATTTTTCCATTTTTGTGGACTTGTACGCGGGTGGCTTTGGAGACATGTGCATATATAATCTCTCATATTTAAGGGTTTCCGTGTATACAATGAGGTATACATGCCTCGTGCTAATCTTGGGCGCGTATGAGCCCATCCTCTTTCAAAATTGAAAATGCAAAGAAAAAAATGTAGAAAGATGAAAAAGGCTTGGATAGAAAGGATTTTGACGATCGTCTGCCTAGTCCTAACGACGAAGAATTTTGACGATCGTAGCTCCTGTTATGACCTTTAGAAGTTCATAAAAATTTTCCCACCCTTTTACTAAATTTGATAAAAAAATTAAGTGAAATGATTCTCAAGCTATTTTCCATATTATATAGAAATTTTTAATCCACTTTTATATAGTTTGTACCATTTTTAGTCATTAAAATGCCTAATAGACCAGATTGTTAGTACAAGATGACCGATTGAGTTGAGATTTTGCATGGAGGATGATTGGAATGGTATTTTTTCTACCTCCTAAGTCCAATTTTCTAACCCTTTGAGGTAATGTTCCCATCACTGTCATATAGGGTAGGATCATTTCCACCTTGCATTTTTCATTATCAGTGACCGATTATACACTTTCTTTAGGTTCAGCCCCACTTATTGGTGACACGAGCCTTTCCAACCATTTTTAAGTGTTTTTCAATTCATGGTAGTGCCTACTGTCACGGGAATCCTAATTAGAACTTAATTTTCCCTTTGATGCTTATGCTAAAGTTTTT
Organism: Picea abies; assembly: GCA_900067695.1. NCBI lineage: Eukaryota > Viridiplantae > Streptophyta > Pinopsida > Pinales > Pinaceae > Picea > Picea abies. The sequence continues at coordinate 9,400 of CBVK0101903150.1, forward strand.
TCTTAGGATCGGGAGCCTTGTTAGTCCTGTCAAGACTTTGCATTGAAAACCTCATATTCTTCTCAATCTTGCTCTGGATTTTTACCCACGGGGCTCCCATACTTATGTGTTAAGTTGTAATACTGCATTGCATTCTACCACTCATGATTTTGAGACTAATGTGGGATTCAACTTGGTGTTGCTTAACCATTTATGCATTCTCATCAGTTGTTATCCTTGCAAGTTTTTCCTTTAAAATTTGACAATTGTAACCTAGGAGGAAATATTCCCCCGAGTGTCCATATCCCGCACATGCTTCCTTGCATTGAGAATAGTTATGTTCCTTGTGATTGGAACTAGTTTTCTTTCCTGCGACACTCATTTCCTCCATGTATTCTTGCATTATTTTATTCTTTTTCAGGATTTCCAATATGAAAAAGACAAAAAAATAAAATAACAAAAAAAGAGCATGGAAATGAGTCTTTTTTACCATTGTTGGCAGTAGTCGAGTCGCCTATGAACAAATCCCAAAGTTTTGAGTCAAGTCTCAATTTTCAGGATTTCCAATATGAAAAAGACAAAAAAATAAAATAACAAAAAAAGAGCATGGAAATGAGTCTTTTTTACCATTGTTGGCAGTAGTCGAGTCGCCTATGAACAAATCCCAAAGTTTTGAGTCAAGTCTCAACAATTTGGGTCAGTATGGCTTTAGGAAATTAAACCAGTTACAAAGAGTTTTTACTCCTTCGACTGATTATTATTCCAGTCACTATGGAGAGTCTATCGTTTCCTCCTACATCACAGACTTATGTCAATGTTAATTTTCAGTTCATGTTGCTTAAGTCACATATTGTGTTGTGTTCTTGTTCAGAGGAATTTTTAACATGTGTCTACCATTCCGCATAATTCTTGGCTTTGCAAGTTGACCTTCCCGTATGTCAAGTACATCTAATAATCAACAACATATTTGTCCTATTCTTGTGCTGTTGTAGAGGGTCCCCATTAACTTCCTACCAGTGGGTTACGATCTTATCGACTACAAAAAATTTCTCTAAGAGTTTGGCCTAGATTCGCAACCTGGCCCTATTTACATCATTGATAGGTGACCTTGTGCTCAACAAATGACATTCCATCATTGGTCGCTGACTGAGTGATTTCCCTTATGTTCGACGACAAGAACATTATTCAGTCGCTGACTGAGTGATTTCCCTTATGTTCGACGACAAGAACATTATTCACACATTAGGATTCATGCAGTACCTTGGATTCCATTTTTCCACATTGGTGGTTTCCCCACCTTTTTCGACAATATTCATTATTAGCTTTTATTCAAAGGGTCTCTTTCATGCATTATTTACATCTGGTGCATGTGGGAGACGTACTTCGTGTTGGTCATTTCAATCTTTCGTCTGAGTCCTTCCAAATCTTTGGCCTTCTGCTACTCCTCGTGTTGGATGATGGGGGATGCCTTAATGCCCTCTTTCCAGCGGATCTCTTCCTATCTAATTCAACACATATTTCTTTGGGACAAGGATATAGAGTCATTATTAGTACCATGGGGCTTGTAGTCATCAGTGGTAGGTTCTCTCACCATTGACAGTGGGAATACATTAATTTCCCCTGATCGATAGATTCTACCAAGTGTTCGACATCAAACCCTCTATTCACACTTGTTAGATTGTATTAGGTACCTTAATGAACATTATCATCGTCGATAGGTTGTCTCATGTTTGTTAATGATATACATCAATGAATGGTAATCAAACAATGTCTCACCATGTTTGACTTCAATACATCTATTCGTATGGTGCAGACTTGTACCACGACAGTTGATTTGAAGACCTCAGGAATGTAGTAGCATCTGTTCTTTTATGTTTCTTTCTGAGTTGCGATTGGATAGTACCACTCCTCACATCGATACTCATGAAGGATCAATTATCCATCTCTTGCCCCATATATCCTTCACCGATTATGAGACATGGATCCACTGTGTATATATTTTGTAGCTATGATATTTTTTTGACATGGATCCATCGTGTATCTCTTTCATGGCCATGATCACTACTTTCTATATATACATTCTTCATGGATATGTAGTGTACTTAATTGGCATCCATGATTATCATCACACCTAAGTATGGGTATGCCCTCCTCGAGAATTGATTTTTCTGACTTGTTTCTATGTTGGATGTTGTCCTTATATTGGATTCTCACAACCTTCTCCCTGGCTAACTGCTCTTCAAATATTTATAATTTATCATGGCCATTAGTTGCTCTTCTAACCTCAAACATTAGGGGCATCTATTATAGCGTCAATTGTCACCATTGAAGCATTGATGCTCTTATTGGCCTAATCCCTATACTACTTACAAACAATTATTACCCATACCTCATTGAGACCTTCTAAAAAACATTTTTTGGAAGCTATGTGCGCCCTCATAGTTATGCAACACACATATACGCAAGCTACCCAGGGGACAATTGCGTATATGATAATAAATGCTTAAAAAAATATAATTATGTCTAATTAAATGTTGAGTTACAGGTTTGATTAGATGCCAAACTCTTTTTACCCATACTCAACCATCTCTAACAAACTAGAGACCGCATAAAAGGATCGTTTTGTCCAAGGAGAAAGGTAATGATACTTTGCACATCAAAAAAATCACCCATTTGGCTATACCCAACGAGTCTGTAAGCCCATAAATATCCTTGTTACTACTGGTTTTTTGACCTGGAAACCCTTGTTTCCAGCCTCCTTTTGATCACCAACCTATCTGACCAAGAGTCTCCCATATATTCTCTTTGGGTCTGTGGTGAATTCAAAGTCAAAACCAATCCTTATAGTAGGATTTGGGGTGGAGGGACCTGGAGTCTCTTTCAACAGGGAAGCGTCGCACTAGGTAGGTATAATTTATAACTACCTAATTGTTTATCATCAATAAGAAACTCGGTAGGTATAATTTATAACTACCTAATTGTTTATCATCAATAAGAAACTCGTTGCTTCAAAATGTATTATATTGGTATTGATTAAAGTTGCAATTCTTTCATATATTCTTTGTAGAATACTAATTGCTTTGATCATTCTGTTATATTTTGTTATGACCCAAGGGGGGCATATATATGGCTAAATGTATATGATATGACCCCAAGGGGGGGGAATATATGGGATTAAATGTAAATGTAATGTGTAAATACATATGTAATAGGGCCAGACTAGTGATAAAGGGGCCTCATGTGCAAGTGTGAATAGATATATATAAGAGATCATGTATTCATTATTGGAGGAATTGTGAAGTATGAATGGTATTTGGTTATTTGGAGGAAGTTCCCCTATTATTTAAGGAGTTATTGTGTAACTTATATATTTTGGAGTTGTGCTCCATGTTGAAATTTTGTACATGGTGTGTACTTCTATTATTTTATGATATTTTGAGCATTTGGATCATAATGTTTGGTATCAGAGCTCAAGGTCTTGGGGTTTCGCTCCTACATTTGATACACCTTGGAATTTTCGCTATAAATTTTTTTATACGACATTTCAGAAGGAAATCCTTGGAGAATATTTAGAAAACGGATCAAGGTACTTGGGGTTAAAATGTCATCTCGTTAGGATTTATACTTTCGTATATATAGCATGTGCAATCTCGGGTTCTGGAATCCTCCTGAATTTAGTCATATTGGAATTTCTGCTATAAAAATTTTTCTGTGATGTTTCAGACCTTTAAACCTATACGATATTCATATAAATTATCAAGGTAGATGTGATAAAAATTTCATATTCTGGGAATATTAATTTTGTAGATACACCTTGTGTAAGATAGGGTATCTGACTAGTCATATTAACTAGTCTCAAATAGGTGTTCCGGGTAAAACAATGATATATTCTTCATTGATTATCCAAATTAGGTGATACCAATTGCATTGGACATTGGACAACCTGTAGTATTTCCGGTGCAAGTTTCAGAATCAAATATCATATATTGTGCTCTTGGTACACTTTACAAGTACTCTCTCTTGGAAGGGACAAAAATCAACAAGGTGTGGGGAAGTTACCATAAATTCTACTTGGCACATCCGATTTTGGTCAAACCCATGGGATTGTAGAGAAGAAATCTAAGAGTACTACAGGTCACAATTTTAGACCGAGAAGGGCCAAAATTTCAAAGATACATCATAAGTAAGGTCGATCAGGAGGACATACTCCAAATCAGGGTTTCAAAGGTATGTTCACTTAAAACTATCATAACTTTTGATTGGAATGTCCGATTGAGATGATTCAAAATCCATTGGAAATATAA
>CBVK0101903175.1:0-14317 GCA_900067695.1 Picea abies
AAAACTAGTCATGTGAGACTAAAGTAAAGTTTGATGAAAATGCTAGTCTCATGTTGTTAAAGTTAAGGAAGGTTTGCAAGTTGAGGTATAGGTTGGTGCATGGTTGACGCACTTGTTTATCATACAATTTGATTACAGGTTGTTTCGTACAGGTTGGTGCATGGTTGATGCACTCTTTTATGGTACAGGTTGAAGTACAGGTTAATGCATGATAGATGGATGGTTCAGGTTATTGGTATAGGTTGTTTGGTGCAGGTTGATTGGTACAGGTTTGCAACAATATATCTCATAGTGATAGTTTGACAGTGGTTCCATCATTCTACTTGTATGTTAGGGCAGTTGGACAGGGCAATGGAATGTGTTTGTAGCCACCTTCTAGTTGTAGCCAGAGAACATAAGGGGTTGTATCCTCCTTCTGGTTGTAGCCAGAAAATTGGGGAGTTGGAGATTCCCTCAGGTTGTAGTCTAAGAAACTAGGGAATATAACAAATACCAATAACCCTACAAACTCATTTAAAAATTATTGGAAGATAATCATATTAATGATTATGACCCCCAAGTTGATCTCAAAATAAATAATCACATGGTATGATAAGTCATCATTGATTTTGGATCACAATTTAATATTCTCCCTCGAGACACATGGACCGAACTTGGAAGCTATGTGATTGTGGCTACAATGAACTATCTAAAGTCAACAAATCAGGGATTCATCAAATTGATCAAAATAATCATAAATTTAAAAAAAAACACTTAATGGGAATTCTGACTTCAATTAATTTTGAAGTTATCAACTTGGTCTAGGGAATCGATAATTATCCCTCATTAGTAGGCCAGCCTTGGGGATGAAATATGAAATCCATTATTTCTCTCAAGGGAGATAGGATCAAAATCAAGGGAAGTGGTAAGTATATTATAATACCTCAAAACCCTAAAGAAGGAAGATCATATGTTGAAATATGGGATGAATGTGAGGAGACCCAACAGTTATATCAAATCATGAATAAGGAAAGAGACAATGTTGATCATAAATTATGATTCGAAGTAAAATGATTATTGTTTGATAGAAGAAATACATATTAAAAGACTATGCACATGATTCTCCACCAAGTCAATACCCATCATCTATCAAAGAAACATAAAGAAAACACCAACTTTGATTTTGACCTACTTGATGTTGGGCCCACCACTTTGGTTGAATGAAATAATTTCTCCATTAGCTCATGTTCGTGAATTTTCAAAAATAGTGGAGGAACATAGTCGAATATAAAGTCTCGTTGAGTCTTTCACCAACCAAGTTTCTTTTTAGAGACTCATGATCCTCTCCTACAAAGATGGACCATTTACATGAAATATTTTGTAGCTTTATTTGGAGGTAGGAAATTATTAACAAAGGTCAACATATTAATATTCAATTATGGTTTTGACCTAGTGTCCCACATTCATTAATGTCAAAATGAATGTGGATGATTGGGCTACAGATATGAAATAATATGACCACAGATTTTTCCTAGCACACTCGATGATATGCCACATAATGTTAGAACATGAAGTCTTGGTGGTTCATCACAATTTTCTTGGAATCATTTGCTGAGGTGGTCGATCAACATCTAGAAACAACTAGTCGAGCAATCAACCAAATATCTAGATCAGTCAGTTCATTAGTAAAAAATTGTATCGTTCAAGAATTCGAACAATAGTTTAAGATAGTGAGTTGGTGGATCAACCAACCAATCAAAATATTGTGATTTGGATGCATGGACAATCAGTTCAAGCACCTTTGTTGAGCCAACTAGACGACTTGGATTTAATAGAGTCAACTCTAACTACCGAAAGTTATATGTAGACAAGATCTTCCTAATTCCAAGGATGTTGGTGAGATATTGAAGATATAAATTGTAGACCCTTGGGTCATTATAAACATATGTACATGTGTTGTATGCTAATTTTGAAAATGGTTCCCATGTTCAATATGAATTTTGATGTTCTGATCACAATTTCCTCTTCTTAAGTATTGTAGAGGTGTCTTTAGACACAAGTTGTTATATTTGAAACTTATCCACTTCAATTATATACATTTTTGGCTATTTTTTTCTTATGAGGTTACACCCATTCCCAAAAATGTTACGAGAGAGACCGGTCATGACCTGACCTATTGTCTGCAAATCGTGTTGGGTTGATGATTTGCAAAGTATAACTTGTGGAAACAAGTAAGATACTTATGAGGTTACACCCATTCCCAAAAATGTTACGAGAGAGACCGGTCATGACCTGACCTATTGTCTGCAAATCGTGTTGGGTTGATGATTTGCAAAGTATAACTTGTGGAAACAAGTAAGATATGTATAGATATAGAATATGGATTCAAAGATTGATCCCATAATTTTGAATGGGTAAAATTACATTGTATGAGAACCAAACATGGAAACCCCATTGAAGAGTAAAGGACTATGGAAGTGCACCAAGATTGTGATTCCATATCTAATAGACAACTAGGAAAAAAAATTTGTTGATGGAAAGAAGAATGATGTTATTGGGGTCATCACGACCTATATATCATGGGAGAAGTGTTTTCACATCATTGGAATCAAATTCTCTCATCAATCCTAGAAGAATTTGACATCAATGTTCAACAAAGTTGATGAAAGATACATAATGCAATTGGATAAGAGTTGATATCTCTCAATAATTATTCTTTAGAGACAATAAAAGACCATTACTAACATGTGAAGGAACTACAGTTGAAATAAAGTGAATGTGAAAAGAATTATCAAAAGAAATACGTACAAATCATCAAGAAGGTCTTGATGAATTTGATAACACCATTCAATGTGTTTGTTTCGAGATTTTTCACTAATTGGCAGGCACATAATGAAGATGGTAATGATTACATATTTGAATATTTATGTGGCCTATTGACCATTGATAAGAACATATTGCTTTATGAAGTTAATCTTGGTAGTACACATCAATCCCACTTGCTCAATGGAAGGGGAAAGTAAAATCAAAAGGAAAGAAGAGGGTTTAATACCCCTACATAAAGATCTAGACACCTCAACCATGAACCTAAAGGGAAGTTGTATGCAGCTCATCAGATTCAAAAGAATAATAGATGTCAGTACTATCGAAACACTGTACATGTGGGGAAGGTCTACTAAAATAAGAGAGACGACCTAAAATAGAATGTTAAATGCCTTGAAGGAGATGTGTCTTTTGTTCATGTATGCAGTAATAATTTGACCTTCCAAGTCAAACCTTCTAAATTATTTTTGTTTCATTATCAAGAAAATGGGTATTTGACTCTAGGTACACTCATCATATAGCTGAGGGTGCTTCCTTGTTAAAGTACTTATATAAATATGTGGAGAGAAAGTCCTATGTTGTTGATGATTTTGTTCTTGACATTGCTAGTCAGGATGACATTTCCTATCGACATGGGAGAATTTTCGATGTATATCATGTATCGAGTCTCACTACCAATTTTTTGTCAGTTTATCAATTAACACAGATAGTTAAAATTATGGAGTTTGGGACATATTGGTTCCTTTTTAGATATTTGAAGAAAGGTCGATCAATTTTTACCAAAGGGTTTCTCGAACCGAAGGATATTTTCTATAATTTTTTTGATACCAATCGACCCAACTAAGAACTGCATCCTCTTGTTGTACACACCTATGAAAAAAGTCAAACTTCGCATGAAAAACTAGGACACCTAAAATTTTGAAGTCTGCAGTGGATGGAAAATCAGATTATGGCTGTTAGTTTACGCAAATGTTTTCCCCCTAATGGATCATGTAAAATATGTGTTCTTGGTGAACATCATCAGGAACCCTCTATCTTTGGAAATACCAAGTGAGAACAAAACCTCCTATATCTAGTTCATGGTGATTTTTTCTACAATGATCTAACTTCCTTAGTAAGTGAAAGGTATATTGAATTTCATTGATGATATTTTTTGTTTCACTTGGGTTTATTTTTTAAATATCAAGAACATTGTCTTTGAAAATTTCAAAGATTTCAGGGTATTTGCTAAAAATCAATGTCATCAACCCATCAAGTGCATGGGATCAGACAATGGTAGTGAATATGTGAATAAACATTTTAAAGAATACCTAGTTTAATCTGGTATTGAATGGTAGTGGTCGGTACCTAATACTCCTCAGGAAGAATGGTGTTGCAGAATGAAAGAATCGCATGATAGTCAAAATGGATATATGTATTTTGCAGGACAAAGATTTTCCTCCTCGCTTCTAGGCTAAAGTTGTTTATTGTGAAAAATATCGGCTCAATTGCATATTGACTCGAGCCATTCCTTTGGTGACTCTCATCAAATGATGGTATGGAAAACATACCTCATCAGACCAACTTCGTATGTTTGGATGTCTTTCCTGGGCTCATATTCCTAATGATTACAGAAAGAAATTGGATGAAAAGAGTCATGCTTGCTTCATGGTGGGATACTCTAATGAGTCTAAATATTATTGATTATTTTATCATGTCAAACAGTATATCATTATCATAATAAATATATGGTTTTATGAGAAGTATTCTAGAATCAAGTTGTTTAACTCCTCGTCTGGATTATTACAGGATGATCACTTTCATGTTTTTTCTTAATCTAGTTCTCATGTTTTATTTTTTAGTCATTCGACTCGAAAGTCAAACTTTGTTGTTTTTTCGATTGGACCTTAACATTATGATTTGAATGGTGAGTCAATATATTTTTTGAATGGTCTTCCATCTCCATTGACTCAAATTTCTTTGACTTCTGATCAACCTTCTACAGTGAAAAACAATTCACCCTTTTCTTGTCTACACAAATGGTCTGCCAAGACCATTGAAGCTATTGGACTTGATGTCAATGATATTTTGTCAGGTCCAAAAACTCATAGATGGAAGCAACACACCATCATTGTATTGATGACACATGTTATTCAAACTTCTGATCATGTTACCTACTCAAACATGCAAGAAAAAACTCAATTGGAGAAGGCTATGCAGACAAAAATGGATTCATTTTCAAATAATCACACTTGAGATTTAGTTCCCCAACCATAAGGGAAGAATGTTGTGAAGTTTCCATGGATACACAAGACCAAATTTAACTTTGATAATGTCGTTGAGCATCATAAATCTCACCTAGAAAGAAGATATCAACTACACTGAAACATTTTCCCCAATTGTGAAGATGAACTATGTTAGACAAATTATTTGTCTTGTTTATCAATTTGAAGTTCAGAGCCATCATATCGATGTGAAGAGTTCCTTTCTTTGAGGAAAACTGTCAGAAGATATTTTCATGGAACAACCTCTTAGATTTGTGACATATTCTAACCTAGTTTGTTGACTTGAGAAGTCTCTTTATGGTTTGAAGGAATTTCTTAGAGCTTTGTATTCTAATATCGACAATTTGTTTCTCTAACTTGGTTCCAAACATTGTGAATTTGATCATATCTTATATGTACTCCATACTCATGGAAACACTTTAATTATTTTTGTATATGTCGATGAGATTGTTATAACATGAAATAATGCTAATCTCATTCTTAGGTTGAAGAAACAACTTGATGACTCCTTTGACATCACATATCTTGGTCTTCGACATTATTTTTTGGCTTTGTATTACCATTGTATGATATTTTTTTCATTTATCAATATAAATATGTAATGGATCTTTTGACACATTTTAAAATGGAAAATTGTAATCCCTTTGCTGCTCCCTTTCAATCTATAGTAAAGATGATAAAAAATTGTCAAACTCCCCAAGTCGATGCTACACTCTATCAACAACTAGTCGATAGTCTCATTTATCTTACCCATTGTTGACTTGCCATTTCTTTTGTTGTTAGTGTGGTTTCTCATCTTCTATAGGATCCTAGAGAAAGCCACTAGAAAGCATTTAAATTTACTGTTCACTATCTCAAGGGTACCATTCATATTTGTATCAAGTATTCTCGAAGTTTAGATTCATTGGTTGGCTCCATTGACACCTACTAGGTAGGAATCAATAATGACAGGAAGTCCAATTTTGGGTATGTGTTTCACTTTAGCACTAGACCATTGATTTGGTCATGTAATAAATATAAGGTAGTCTCTTTGTCGACTATAGAAATATAATATCATGGTGTCATTCATGCTAGTATAGAGGCAATATGGATTTTCCAACTTCTCGGTGAGTTTGGATTTCTTGGTCATACCTCGAATACCATATATGATGAAAATCAAAGTGGCATTCAAGTTGCTAAAAACCCTACTACCCACAGTAAGTTAAAGCATGTTGATCTCGATGCTCTCTTTTTGAGACAGTTGGCTCATGAGAATGTTGTCTCTCTTGTCTATTGTAGAAGATATGATCAAGTAGTTGATATCTTCACTAATCCATTAGATGAAGCTACATTTATCAAGATCCATATGATGCTTTGGCTTCAAGAAGCTATAATTATGGGGGGTGTCCTACTAGTGTAATTTCACCTCTTGAATCTCCATATTCATGTGATGATTGGAGGTGTTGGAACATCAAGTTATGATGGTTCATCACACTTCTCTTGGAATCATTCATTTGGGTAGTTGATGAAGATATGGAAACAACCATTTAAGTGATTTACCATATATATACATCAGTCAATCAAGTAGTCGACAATATTATCAGTTGAAATCTATTTACAAAGTTGAAAAGAGAGGTAAGGATAAAGTTGACATGGTATCAAAATCAACTTGCAACTTTGTGTCGAGTCACCAACAAAGAAATAAAATTTCTCATTGATTAGACATGAAAAACAAATATTTTCCATGACAAAGTTTTAGATGGAAAAAGGACCACCTCGGAGTAACTAATTTTGTGAAAAAAAAATTGAAAGTATCCAAAGAAGGAAAATAATATCTAGAGAATCTCAACTTCCCACCTACTTATAATGAAGTCATAGGTGGTAAAATCCACTTGTATGAGTCGAAACGCTCATATGAAGGAATGAAAAACTAAAAACAAAAGAATTTTTCATATCAATAGACAAACGACCAAAAATGGATAAGATAGACGACTACTGGACCAAGAAAAAATAGTAGATATAATCGAATTACTTCAAGAATACCAATATTTCTTCTCCCATGACTATAAATATATCAAAGGACTTGTGGAAGATATGGGGGAGATGAAAATAGAACTCATCCCGGGCTAGAATAAAATCAATAAATTACCATATAAATTGTCCCATAATTATAAATCCATTGTGCAAAAATAAATTGAGGCAATGTTAGTTGCTGGAATCATTTACACATTTGATAAATGAGAATGGGCAAGTCCCGTGGACATGCAACACAAAACACACGACCCCAAAAGTATAAGGATATGCGTCAACTTCTGTGGACTAAACAAATTAACCATAACTGACCCATTCCTAACACTTTTTTTGAACATTATAATTAGTGAAGTCACAAGACATGAATTTTACTCTTTTACAGAAATATTCTTTAGATATAATCAAGTAACAATTGCCAAAGAGGACCAAGAAAAAACCACTTTTGTTTCTGAATTTGTCTCCTTTGCATACAAAGTAATTTCTTTTGGCATCAAGAACGCACTTGTAGTATTTTCTAGAATTTTGGTCAAAGTGTTCCAAGAATATATTTACAAGACGATGTATATCTATTTTTAAAATTGCGCAATTTACAGTATGCTCAAACAATAGTTTCAATGGTTAAGTATGATGCTAGAGAGATGTTGAAAGATCCATATTTCTTTAAATATCAAAAAAATGCTTCTTTTCCACTCCAATAAGAATATTTCTTGGTCATATTGTATGAAAGGATGACATTGAAGTTGAAATGTCCAAAATAAAGAAATCTTCGATATAAATCCATTGGTGAATCATCACTAGATCAAAATATATCTTGGCCACAAAGGATACTATCACAAATTAATAAGACATTAATCCAACGCTACTTTTCTAGTCAACGAACTCCTATGAAAATATGTCTAATTTGTATGGAGTCAAGAATGTAATCAATCATTTAAACTACTAAAATGAAAATTAGTAGAGGCACCAATTCTATGATTCTTGTACTGGTCAAGAAAATTTCATGTACACGTCAATGCATCCAAAATCATTTTTGGATCAATATTATAACAACCATATGAGGATATGCTCGATCATCCAAATCCACATGCCAGTCAAAAACTTAATAAAGTATAATGCAATTAATTGATGACATGAAGAGAATCTTTAGCTATGATATTTTATTTTCTTAAAATTAAACAATATTTGTTGGGAAACATCTTCCCATTTTTCATCGATCATCAAGCCCAAAAAACTTGGTGAAAAAACTAGTACATTAGGGAAGAATATGCCAATGAATACTACGGTTTTCAAAATTTGACTTCGATATAGTTGTCTGAATAGGTAACAATATTGTTTTCCTGAACCACCTATCTGACCAGAAACCAGAGAAAAACCGACGAGTATAGACGATGACCTACCCTATGCTTATATATTTCGGGTCAAGGAAATCCATAAGGATTTAGTAGACCTCCCTCAATTTTTGGAGGTAGAGAGGGCTCGTGAAGATCTTCCTAAAAATGAAAAGAAGGTTCTAGCATTAAAGGCAATAACATTCATTCTCATGAATGGATGCTTGTATAAACTTGGACGTAATTATATATTAAGGAGATACACTTTGTAACATGAAATAGAAGGAAGAATGGATGAAGATCATGTTGGTCCCATATGAGGCCATTATGAAGCTGACACGACAATCTGAAAGATTCTTGAGGTAGGCCTTTGGTGGTCTACTTTACATAAGGATTGTTGGATTAAAATTAAACAATGTGACATATGTCTATGAATGGGTCAACCCTTATGTAAAAATGACATGCCTTTACACTCAATAAACCCTAGTTTACTGTTTGAAATTTGGGATATCAATTTTTTTGGCTCATTCCCTAATAGACCTAAAATAACAGGTTAAAAATGCATCATCATTGTAGTCGATTACTTAACAAAATGTGTTGAGGGAGAACCGATTGAGTCTTACACAAAGGAAATTTTGTCTAAATTTAGATATGAAAACATAGTGATAAGATTTGAATTCCCCTTAACCATTTTTAGCGTTCAAGGAACTCACTTTGTTAACGGACCAATACAAATATTGTTGAATAAATTTATGATCAATTAGAGGAAGACATTGAACTATCATCCCCAGGCTAATGGTGCAGCCAAATCCTTCAATAAAACACTTCAAAAAGCACCAACAAAAATTTATGGAATCTACGGAGGAATGAGAAATTGGAAGAGCGTCCATTGCAAATAATTCAGACAATAAACAGATATACATATAGTTGGATTGAGATCTAACTAATTCCAATCTTTGTGAGAGAGGTTGAGAGAATACTCTGACTCGCAATGCTATCGAGCTCGTGGAAGTGAATGACATGTATGCTCAGAGGTTTGAAAGAACCTCGAAACTATATCACCCAATTTAAACATCGAATTAGCAGATTGCCATTAAATAGAGGCCATCAACAGATTGCTTCATATCCTATCGAGAATGTGGAAAGCACAGTAGAAAATTCTTTGTCAATGTGACTCCTCCATGTAGGTAACTCCAACTATTTAAATCACAAAACAAATGTTGCAGATGCAGAGATCCGAACATCTCCCTCTTGTACGCCCTCTAGCGCCGAGCTCCAAATTCTCTTCACCACGGGGATATTCCTCTAACATGTAGCGGAATTAAACACACATAAATAAAAAATTCAACACTCCTAATCTACGTATGTACAAGATAATAGCCTCTCAATCTATTTCATATTCCTGGGCACTCCGTGAGGAGCTAAGCCCATCCGAGCTCTGATACCAAATGAGAAATTGGAAGAGCGTACATTACAAATAATTCACACAATAATTGATTGTATTACACAGAATAAACAGAGATACATATAGTTGGATTGAGATTTAACTAATTCCAATCTTTGTGAGAAAGGTTGAGAGAATATCTCAATAGCTCAACAAACCCAACCCAATCTACTAACAATTTACTATAATAAGTTTATTCTAACACTGGGATGATAAGGTCTCGTTAGTACTCTGGGCCTATAGGACCACATATAATATTGATCGACCACACACCGTTTAAGATAGTATATGGCCAAGAAGTTGTAGTTCCACTACATTTATGGACCAATGTAGCTAGGGTAGCATCTGTGATCATATATGATTTAGAGAGAGGTCGGAATCATTTCCTTCATCAATTGGAAGAATTAAGAATTATTTCTCTTCATAACCAAGAAATCTAGAAACGACAATAGAAGACATGGCATGACGGACACCTGAAAAGAAAAGACATTAAAATGGGTGATTTGGTATGAAAATCGTGTTAAAGGAAAACCTCAAAAGGTAAAAAAATATATATATGGTTGGGGCCATACATAATTGAATATATTCGACCAATTGTTGTAGTTCAATTAAGAAAACTACAAGGGAAACCATTTCAAAAATGGGTCAATGACGACTTACTAAAAAGTTATACTACATAGCATCTAAGATAGGTGTTGGTGAAAACCCTTTTGGGTACCAATACAGATCGACTACATAAAAAACCACTTGGGGTGGTCTAATTCCATGATTAAAAAATGATTTGAAAAATAAAGTGAGAAATATAATAAAGAAGAAAGAGAAACGAAAAAAAAACAAAAGCCAAAATAAAAGAAAAAATATTAAAAATCATTCAAATAAAGAAATCGGTTATGAAGAGTTTGGTACAGAACTGTCGGACGATAGGGACCTACTTAAAAAAGCATTGAAGGTCATGGATCAACAATAAGCACTATCTCTCAGCGAATTTATCAAAGGGAAAAATGGAAAAATATTAGAAATCTTGGAAAGCACATCGACCAAACCATTTTCATACGAAGAAGTCGACATAATTCACAACATCAAGGTAGGATCTCAAACAATTTTTGAACAAATGAGAAAAATAATCAAGTGAGCATGAATCTTATAAATCAAGGGAGAATGAACCTTATAAATAAAGTGAGTGTGACCCCTATAAATCAAGTCATCATGAGTACAAATCCAGAAAAGAAAGAAAAATTGATTGAGATAAAACATTCGACTATGGAAAAAAATGTGTTGAGAATGTTGACATGAAAAAAAAAAAAGTTGAGTTGGTGGGCTGTTTTGACTTGAGAGTTTGGATCGAACAAAAGGAAAGAGTAGAAAAAAATGAATGAGTCAACTAAGTCGAAATACTTACGAAAATGCATGGGTTGAACAAGTCAAAAAAAACTACATTAGAAAGAAAAAATCGAGTAACTTAGTAGCACTAACCAATGTGTATAAAAGAAAAAATCGAGTAACTTAGTAGCACTAACCAATGTGTATATTTAGACTCAACCAAAATCCAACTAGACTCTGTCAATCCCCAACTACCCATCAATACAACAATTCAATCACATAAACAAGCATTTATTCCCACCATAAATATGAAGGATCACCCATCACCATTCCCCACACTTGAATTTAATCCACCCCAAACTACTACGCTTGACTTTGTTAAATTTTTTTTCACTCTCGAGTGATCAAATGACCAAACTCAAAAATATGAAATCAATTGCTCAACTACTTCACTTCCATATCGAATGAACATATTTTACCAAAAACATCTTGAAAGCATGTTGAGAATGAGGAGGGGCATTCAAGAAACCCTCATATATCCTTGAACTAAATAAAGAATTGACATGGCAACTACTACTAAACTTGAAGTAACAATGCACAATATCTGGAAATCTAGAATGAAAGAAATCCCATGGGATAAATACTGAAATTATTTCATAGATTTGGGTGTGGATGTTAGCATATGGAAAGAAGATACTCAAATTCTTGATTGTGCTCACATTCGACACTTCATAGGATCCCCACATATCACAAAACGTGGAGGTTGGAAATAAGAGATGGCCAATATTATCATCATTCAGTACGATGGAGGCCACGTATGTTTGGAACACCCATTTGGATTCATAATAATATTGATGCACAAAATCTCTAGCTAACCTCATGGAGGATGTTCAGTGAATAGGACACCCGACCCATCTTATTGGATACAACGACGCACAGGGTCAACAAAAACAAAGCAATTAAAGTCATTGCTCATTAGTCAGGTCAAAGAATAACATCCCAAATGGGATTTCATCATCGTTTTACTTTGTTTTAACACCACAGATCGAGCATCGAATATCAAGCGCCTAACAATGTTGGAGGATATAGGGTGCATTCGGGAAAGTGGTGTTGTGTTCAACTGGTTGGAGCATCTCTTGGTTGTCATCAAGAGAAATTACAAAGAATTCTAGGAACAAGGGAAAGCAATCAAATTCCCCTCTCTTATGATCTTTCTTTCCATGAGTCAAATAAGCATGGTTGGTGAGGTTTTCTTTACAGGGAAAAAAGTGTCGACAATGAAAAATTATCAAGTATTTGCATGAGGTGCAACAATATCATTGAACTCCCTTCTTGATGACATGATGTTTAAAAATTGGGTCTACAATATCAAGAATGACTCCCATGAATGGAGATTTGAGAAGGTAGTTTGTCGAGCATTACCTAGGCCATGCCATATTTAGTTATTAATCAACATGACTAAATTATGGTGTGGATATGACTCAACACCAACTCCAAAAGACTTTTCGTACCAACCAACTTATCTAGAGATATTTGATGAATTAGAAAGTCAAAAAGATACCCATTTTTCAATCCCTGCAACAATTCTTAAAGAATATCCACCAATCATAATGGATATTACAAATGCATATATGGGAGAAGAAAAAGAGGTTGAATTCTACACCATTCCATTTTTGGATAACTTAGACAATCCAATGGGTTCACCTCTAAAGAGAACCCTGAAAAAAAGGAAACAACTAGCAGTGGAGACACCACAAATGGTTGAGAAAGACTCAAAATCCCTTTACATTAATTGGAGGGGACTCTTTTAGAGTGACCAACCCATTGATTTTGACAATCCAGCGCTGAAAATTGTTTTTGACAAGATTTCCTAGAAAATACTTCAGCAAATCGAATAATGGGGTAAATGAACTTGTCAAGATTCATCCAAGACCCGACAGATTCTACAATCATGTGTGGGACATGCATACAATGAAAAAGTGACCCAACTCAAAGAGAGTCATGTTAGAGCTATAAAAAGAAGGAAACCATGGAAAAATGTATAGCGACAATGCATTAGAAAAAGCAAAGGCTGGAGGATTAGTACGAAACAAGTACTGGTTAGACTCACCCTCCACGCCCCAATTAGAAAAGGAAAAATCACACTACCTATCCCTCCAATCCTATCAAGAGACAAATAACAAGGTAGTAAACAATCAAACTCTCATGGGAATCACCACCTATCGATCCTACCAAGATCATAGAAGAAAAATAGCCACTTAAATACCCACAAATGTAGTATAGGGAAAAAAGTAAAGGAAAATTTCAAGTATCTTATGAAGAAACATTGTCGGACTAGGCCAACAAAGAAGAAGAGGAGTAGTCAACTCATGATGATGGGAATGAACAAGAATAGTCAACCCACACTGATCGAGAAGAGAAGGAATAGTTGAATCAAGAAGGCCAAGGAGAAATTCATGAGTTTTACATGAGACAACATGAACAACCTCCCAAAGATAATACAAACACTTACTAACATACTTGTTTACTTGAGTAGTCGATCTAGAAAATTGAGCTGGTACAATTACTGTCAACTAAGCTAATTGTTACTCAACATCCTATCCAACTGGCAACTGAGAAATAAAAAACATAGTAAATAGAGAAGCTGCATCTAAATATATGGGTGCAAAAGACACAACAAAACACTCAAGTTTTTAGAAACTGATTCACAAGAAAACTAACCAGGGGATAATAGACAAGTTGAACAAGTCAACAAGAAATCAAAGAACTACATAAGTGATAAATTGTGAAGCAAAGAGAAATGCAGAGAGAAAGATAGAACATAAGACAGTATATTCAAATGTATAAGGAAGAGAGATACAATTAGAAGAGAATCCTATGCAATGGAAGATGGATGAGCTAAATAGGCTCAAGCAAGATGAAAATAGAAAGTACAGCTGGCCACGACAGCTGGCAGGAGCTAAATAGGCTCAAGCAAGATGAAAATAGAAAGTACAGCTGGCCAGGACAGCTGGCAGTGTACATTCAAACTGTTGAGGTTACAGTATGTTTAACACTCCCTCTTAAACTCCACAGTTACAATCATCAGCATTGATTATGCCTAAGTGTTGTCTCTGAAAATAAAAAACTGACTTTCCTAGTGGCTTTGT
>CBVK0101903239.1:0-35269 GCA_900067695.1 Picea abies
AGAATAAGTCATGGTTGCTTTGACTTGGTCAAACCCTAGATTTGACCACAAACTCAAACTTGACGTCTTGGCTTGCTGAGAGTACCAGGAGATGCACTGGGCTAGGGCACACTGATCTGTCTGGAAATTAGGTCAATCCCTTCACTTAAGGTGCCTCAACGAGAGGATTAGGATTTCTGCAACTGCTCCTGCTAGTAACCCTAGCGACAATGTCTTGGAAGCTGCTTCTGCTAGTAACCCTAGCGATAGTTCCTTAGAGAGCTCAATATCCTAGTGGTTGTGTTTCCTTCCAGCGTTTAGACTGAATGAAGGAGGTGTGGGCCCATAACCTGTTAGAATATAATGGATGTGCTCATTTTACCATTGACAATATCTCTATTGTCACCCAACCATAGGTCGAAGCCACCCTCCGAGCACCTTAACCTTGACAGAGAATCACTCTGGAAGAAAACCCTAGGCTAGATAGCCAAACAAAGGGTAGCGAACCTTTCCCCAAGGACAGCACACCAACAAGAGTTGATAAGATGTTCCAAACCCTAGCCAAGAGATAGTCCAAGCCAAACATGATCTGCTAGCTGCAGCAGCTGCAATGGCAACTCTTCTCAAACTTGCGCACAAGACTGGGCACTGCAGTGAGCACAAGTTGTTGCTCTGCAATTCTGAGACTGCCTACCAGAATGAGAACTAGCCTCCTGTATTTATACTAATTTTGGCTAACTGCCTGGGCCGACTTCTCATTCTAGGTATCTGTCTGTTCAAAATATATTATTATTTTTGGCCGACTTCTTCTCTTGGAGGCTAATAACTTAATATAAATTATCTTCTTGAGCCGAAAAGTCTTCTAGGGTTATTAGCCAACTCATTAGGGTTTCTTCTTGCTTCCCGGAGTATTCTATCCTCGTCAAGTTTACACATGGAGGTAAATACCTCCCACAGCTACCATAATATCAACAACCACCACATTCGTGGCCTCTACACAAAGCCTCTCTTTGCAACATAAGCAAGTGGATGAGATTGTGGAAGAGTACAGACACATCTTCTCCTCACCGGCCGGGGTACCTATGCACTTCCAAGTCAAGCATCCAATTGATCTAATCCCCGATGCACCTCTCCCTAATGGACTAGTCTATCATCGCTCGGTGATGGAAAATGACGAAATCAAGCGTCGGATCCAAGAGCTTCTTCAAAAGGGGCACATGAAACCCAACTCCTCCCCTTGTGGATGCCCGATTTTACTAGTGCAGAAGAAGGATCTGACCTGGCGGCTCTGCATTGATTACAGAGCATTAAACAAAATCACAGTTAGGAACCGCTACCCAATTCCCATAATTGATGACCTTATTGACCAACTCAAGGGGGAAAGGTTCTTCAACAATATTGACATAAAGTCTGGCTACCACCAGGTTCCCATCGAACCAACTGATGTATGGAAGACAACTTTCAAATCTAAAGAAGGTCTCTTCGAATGGTTGGTCATGCGCTTTCGCTTAACAAATGCACCGACCACTTTCATCAGGTTGATGGATGATGTATTGAGAGCCTTCACCAACTCTTTTGTGGTGGTATATTTGGATGACATCCTCATCTTCAACAAAACTTGGGAGGAGCACATGCAACATATTCAACAGGTTTTGAGGACTTTGCGGCAACACAAGCTATATGCCAACTTGGAAAAATGCTCCTTTGGCATGAACATGGTCCAATACTTGGGCTATATTGTTGATGAGGATGGGGTACATGTTGATCCAACTAAGATCCAAGTGATCTGTGACTGGCCAGCCCCGACCACACTAACTGAGCTTCAAATCTTCTTGGGACTGGCCAACTTCTACCGACGGTTCGTGTTGGGATTCTCCCATATTGCATGGGCCCTCAACCAAGTGACCAAGGACAGTGACAGGGCAAAGTTCGCGTGGGGGAAGGGAAAACAACGAGTAGTTGATGATCTGAAGCATTAGTTATGCGCATTTCCAGTACTCTCCTTACCTGATCTGCAACAACCTTTCAAGATTGAGACCGATGCATCTGACTATGATGTAGGCGCAGTTCTCACTCAACACGGGCATCCAGTGGCATACCATAGGGAGACACTCTTAGATACTGTCCGAAAATACCCCACCTATGACAAGGAAATGTATTCCATTATACAAGCCTGTCGTCAATGGAAACATTAGATTCTGGGAAAGGAGACAATCATCCACACTGATCACAAGCCTTTGCAGTTCATACAGACACATGGGAAATTGCAGAACAACTGCTATCAGAAGTGGTCCACCTACCTGCAACAGTTCCATCTCAACATCAAGTATAAGACATGGAGCACAAATTTTGTCACTGACTGCCTCAGTCGACCTCCTGTGGTGGCACTCACCACCGTGCTCCATTCCTTTGGACATGAGGCATCTGAGTGGCCCCAAATTTATCAGGAAGATCCAGACTTTGCCACCACCTATCAACTCTTGGGTATAGGCGTGGATTTCACCAATTTTCACATTTCGGACGAATTGTTATGCCATCTGGGCCTTCTCTGTGTTCCAACAAGCGAGCGTGCAAAGATGATTTGGGAAGCTCACTACAGTCAGATGGCAGGACATTTTGGCATGAAGAAAACTGTGGTCGTTCTACAGAAACATTTTTATTGGCTAAAACTTCGACAGGATTCCATGAAGTATATCAGATATTGCACTACTTGTGCCATTGCCAAGCCAACCATCAAGAAGCAAGGCTTATACACCCCTCTTCCTAATCTTGAGAAGCCTTGGGAAACCATATCGATGGATTACATGTTTGGCCTTCCATCCACCAAGCAAGGTAATGATTGTGTATCTGTGGTAGTTGGTCGATTTTCAAAGATGACCATTCTCACATCCTACAAGAAGAACATCACAACGACAGATACTTCCAATCTCTTCTTCGAACGAGTGTGGGTGGTCCATTTTGGGATACCACAGACCATCATCTTTGACCGAGACAACAGGTTCCTCAACACATTTTGGTTGAGTCTTTGGTCACTGTTGGACACCCAACTCACTAAATCCACTACTTTCCACACCCAAACCGATGGCCAAATAGAGGTCGTCAATCAGATGATTGTGCACATTCTGTGCATGTACAACTCTAAGAATTCGCATACATGGGATGAGAGTCTCCCTTATGTTAAACACAATTACAACAAGGCTCTCCATAGCTCCAACAACCATAGCCCATTTCAGGTGGGGCTGGGATTCCAACCCTTGGGTCCCATTGATGTTGCACTACCTCTTGCAACCACACAGACAAACTCTTCCTATATTCAGTCTGAGACTGTAAAGCCACCAGATTCATTGAGCGGATTCATCACATCCGCTAACAAGTCCATGAGAGTTTGTAGAAAGCCAATGCTAAGCACAAGCAATGTCATGATCAACACAGGGCACCGCACCAGTTTCAGGTGGGAGACAAGATTTGGTTGCATTTGCAGAAAGAGCCTCTTATAGGGCCCCATTGGAAGCTCTGCCCACTTCGCTATGTGCCTTACACTATCACCAAGGCTGTGGGTAGCAATGATTTTGAGCTCAACACTCCACCCTTCCTTGGCTTGCACCCAATGTTCAATGTGGACCTCCTTTGACCATATTTTCCATCATTATTGGACACCTTAGAGATTGCAGAACAACTGACACCAACAGAGCTCAACCCTGTCTGCATGGAACATGCATCCACTAATTAGATAGTGGACACATTGGTCAAGGGCACTCTCCAACAAAGGATCAAGCTTTATCGTGTTGTCAAGGTAGGGAAACTCCTACACCAAGGCAAGTGGCTCACCCAGGGCCAAATTCAACAGAAGTTTCCTCACTTGATGGGGGAACTCAATGCAATGGAGACCATTGCTTCCTAAGGGGAGAGGACTGATCCAGGTGGATATTGGTGGCCATCCACCTATTCCAAATGTCTCCTCTTAGCAGTTTTTAGTTCAACACGTTCTTCTGTACTTATTTGTAATTGCGGGTTCTACATTTCCAGGGCTATCTGAAGCCCTACAAATCTTCCAGGTGGAGACTGGTGGCCTCCCACCTAATCCAATTGGATCATTTTGGATGTTTTCATGTCAGCACATCTTTTTGTACTTCTAGGGGCGTTTTTGGGGTCCTAAACAATGTTTTTTTGGCTTGCCACAATCAAACTGTAGATAGAGTCAGAGTTTGATGGTGTAATGTGTAGTTCTTAAAAAGACCTTTCCAAAGGGCTATCACGCACCTAAAACAGAGGTCGTATGCAAAAGTTACGACCTCGAGAAGTTGAGGTACCAACTTACCCATCAGGGCCCACATGACTTTTGGTGTTTCACCTCCTAGGGTTAGGTTTTTGGATGTATAGGGTTTTGGCATTCATGAGTAATGTTAAAAAGGTCTCTGTAGCCTCATTGTAATCATTTTGTTCAGACATATGTACGTAGCAGCCACATCTCTTCTCAGAGATAGCTACCACCATTCAAGCAAGTTGTTTAAGTTCTGCAGTTTTACATTTTCAGCCTATTTCATTTATTTAATAGAATATATTGTTCACTGGATATCCGTGTCTCTGTGTTTATTGTATTCAGTCTGTGAATCAGTTCGTTCCACTCTTGAATCAGGATCAACTTATCTGAAAGGCACTGAACAACCAAGAATATTCCAAGCATGCAATATGTTCATAAGAAACCCACGGACACCGCACAAAAAGTTTCCTACGTGCACTATCCGCTATTGAAAAACTCAAAACCAACGAATAAGCTATGCACGCAGAAGTTGGAACTGTCCCAAGATTTCTACACTGGTCTAGCTGGCATGGTACAATCAACATAACTCGATGAATAGTCATGGCAGGGGCTAATGAACATCATTCGACTAAATAAGTGTCATGGCCTGCTAGGGTCGGTTGCGTTTTGATGACATACCCTACGTGGAACATGAATGTGTAGTAGACATGCATTGTGCATGATAGAATAGGACATAGGTAGATTACGTATAACCAATGTAATAAGTATTCAAATTAGACAAATACAGACATTCACATGGGGCGAGATAGGTCATACCTGGAATAGACTTAGAAGATTCAGAGGAGATTGAGGTATAAACGCCCGAGTACAACCCAAAGGATGGAACGACTGGACATGACGGGTGGGCACTGAGATGCAGGTTGATACGACAATGGAGAGGTAGGTAGTTAGCACTAGGATAAGTGATGACATCATGCAAAACTAGAATCAATTATGACAATAATTCCCCATGGTGAATAACAATTATGGCCGAACGACATACTGTTGGTCAAAATTAATGATGTGTAGAAGCCTCGATAGATAGTGCAACAACCAAGTATCATGGAGGGAAAGTTACCAAACCAAATATTTAACATTCAAAAGCATCACTTCCATCCATTGTTTTTGCGGAGAGAACATGATGCAAAATAACCAACAGAGTGTAGAGCAAATAGAATGCCAAGATCATTATAGTTTGAGTGAATCTGTTCCACACACTCAGTATAGGCAACCCTTCCAAGTCATGGTTTCATAGTGACCCTAAAACAGAGCTCCCAAGCAAGAGGTGACATAATAGTAAACCATAGGTGCCAAACAATTGACAAGGATAATCGCTTCCACCAGCCAACCTAAAACATGAAAGAAAGTCTAGGTGACAAAAGACCAATACATTCATGAGCCTAAACTATTGACCAATGTAAGTATCAAGGGCCCTCTTTTAGGAAGGGTTCCCCAACATAAATATGTAGACTTCAACATAAAAGACGAGTAGTTCCTGAAACTTCGCTTCGACACATATGCACAAGTGACTATAAGGACATAAGGAAAATTTTGAGTGGTCAACAAGAAATGGGAAAAACCTCTCAAGCAACCATGAATAATGTCATGTAATGTACCCATTTTTGGATTCCCTTGCTCCGCAGTTGGAGATGACCTTATGGGTTTATGTCAACATGACCAGAGGGGTAATTTGAGGTTAACAGTGAGCTCGGGAGATGTGGAGGAGTTATATGATGCTTTCATAGGTCTGCTTATCATCTTTCATCATCGATATCATTCCTGCGCAGTCAGATTTCAATTTCATTACATTTCGATCGTTCCCGTAATTTGGGAGTATTATTGAGCATAATTTAATGGATTACACTAAGGTTGTCATCTTCATAAATTATCTAAGAGAAGTACCTTGGTGTAATAGCTCGTTGGAACTAAAATGAAGAGCTTTAAATGTTGGAGAGACTTCCAGAGGCCATAAATGCTTTAAAGTCAAATAAATCACTTTTTGGAGTAAAAGGGGTTAATAAATTAATAAAGTGATTTTACTAAAGATAAATTAAAAAATCACTTGAGGGTAAAAAGGTAAAAGGGTTAGCAAAAAGGTGAAAGGGGAGATAAAACAAAGATGAGAGCTCATTCTCTCGTTGTGTTGATGATTATTTCTGATATTGATATGGAGATCTCTTGGAGCCTTTGGGGTTTGGAGTAAACCCTTGTGTGGATTAGTTTCGATGGTGAAAGATTCCACCCTAACTGATCATGTTTCGGTGGTTAAAGATTATGTTATCACTCCGTAATTTTCCTAGTTGTGGGAGGAAAACAATGGAGGTAACCACAAACCAACTTTAGGGTTGGAAGCTAGCCCTTCCAATCCAGAGAGAGCTCTCTCTTTGTACTCAATCACTTAATGACTAGATGTTTTAGGAACAATGGCTAGATCTATAGTGAGAGGCAAAATTATGAATGTGGTGGTAGGGAAGAGAGAGAAATCCATTGCGTATGGAGTCATGAGGACTAAGGTCAATGATTGGTCTGATTGAACAGATAGAAGTTGCCTCCTTAATCTATTTAGATGTTGTTGTAGATGGATAGTTGGAAAAGCAGAAGATTTAGCAACCTAGGGCATCGACTTCTGATGAATCCTAAGTTGATAATGGAAGAAAAACAATATAAGTGCTCAAGTACATGAAACAGAGAACCGATCTTGCATATGAATTATGCAACATAAACTTTACTCAAACATTTTAGAAGAAAAACATTAACATGAATTGATTGAAATATGAGAAAACATACATTGATAGATCACACATAAGGAAAGAAACTACACAAGAATCCTTGAAAGTCAAGTTGTTCAGGAAACTATGATCCAAACCAGATTCATTAATCTCAGAAAGAAATTACAAAATGCACCAGAAACAAATCTTCTCACACTCGTGCCTACCCCTGTTCTATTACAAACTGCTCAATAAATAGGAAAATTACAAGGCCTCTTTTGAATAAAAATATCTTTGGCAAAATAAAAAATAAAATATTCAATCTAACAACAAAATATAATAAATACCAACTCAAAACTAAATTTGGTTGCAAAAGTCTAGAATAACTGAGGTTGCTGATGGATTTGCCATTTGTCTGCTAATTTTACTCCAAGAAAGGCTGGGGATGATCTCACTGTATGAGATTAGGTCCATATGCCCTATTTTTATCCTCTAACTGCTGATTTTCTGTCTGAAGAATCTCAACTGTAATTTAAATGCCCAATTTCTGCCTAAAATCACTAATTGAATCCCCTGCTGCGAATCTGGAGTTGGACTTTGATTGACGATTCATCGTTGCCAAGTGTCCTGCTATTATTACTCACGCAAAGATCATGGGCTGGCAACACTTGAATATACCTCTACACTAGGCCTCCATCAAGAAAATAACATTTTGCTTGCGAGCCAGATGCTTGAGAAGGTAAGGTAGACCTGGCATTATTACATCTTATTCCACCCAGAAAGAATTTTGATGTATGTACCAAGAAAGTGCATCAAATAGAAGCATTGCAACACTATAAATTATATGGTTCTGAGTTTAAGATGTTGCACAACCTATGAATCCTTGCTTTGTATTAAATAATTGCAATGACTCCTCTGCATTTTGTTGGTAAAAAGGGTGCCTTGCAATTTTTTATTGGAAAAATTGCTACAACATGAGATGGAGATAGGGTGCATTGTATTCATGTGAGCGCATATATTGGCCCAAGCATTTTAAAGTACTATGTTGACATTTGTGTTTTAAATTTTACCTTTTCGATGGCCCGTGACACCTGGACATAAATTTTAATAATAATAATTATAATAATAATCTATTTTTAAGGTCACGGCCAAGCCAACACACCAAATTTAGTGTATGAGACCCCCTTGTTTATGGGACAAGGGACCCCCCTCCGCCCAACAATTTGACTGGTAAAGTCTACGAAGGTATACATACCCTACCCCCCTCTGAATTTGAACCTGTGACCTCTTAAGAGGAAACACATGTTCTTAACCATTAGGCCCACTCAGGCTGTATATACCCTTGATGTGTGACTCTAGGATAAACATTAGGACCATTTCACACAACTTGCCTTAGTTTCTAGAACACCAATAACTTTATCTATTTTGCAGTGAAGCCTACCTGCAACTTGTGTTCTCCAATCTCCGAAACTTCTAGAACCTGTGGTTCAAAATATAATCTAGCATATCCTTCAATGGATGATAGTTCTGTGGTTGAGATTGAATAAACTAGTTAACAATTCTGTCAACTTGATTTTGTGGAAATAAACCCTTCTCAAGTGCTTTCCACTCATTTTGCAGAAAATGTCCCAATGCGAGAGATGCGTTCCTATGAAATAAAATTTCGATCTTCATTGGATTTATTTTTGATATTTTTGAATATTTCACCTTGACCCGACGTGAATGAACATATTTTTGGAGATGTTTTAACCTTTGCAAAATCTTCCAGTGACACCGTCTAGATAATCGACCCCATAAGGTACGTAATCACACCTAGCAATGTTGAAAAGATAGTTGTTATTCCCCTGATCGAATCATTGAATACTATCATGGCAACAAAATCAATAGTATTGAAAGCTCATAGATCTCATCGATCGAAATCGAAGTGGGAAAATAAGCGTTCTCATACAGAACCCGAGCATGTGAAATGCAATGCAAAATGCCGAATTGCTCATCGTAATTCCACCTCATGGGCTCCTTCTCCATGTGACTTGCACTCCACGTGGACTTGGTCTAGGGCTTACATATGACAATTGCATGCAGACCCTGCTGCTCAGACTCTGCATTTTTTATTATTTTGCAAAATGGAGTATATCCCACATGCGCGAAGAGAATACAATAATAACACTTTATAATATCCCTTGTCCCCAGATCTGTTGGATGTGTCAAGCATTCTGTGCGCTTACTTGAAGCAATTATAATATCCGTTGGTTACTTGGTGCTTGATGTATGTCAAGCTTAGGGATTAACCTGTGTTATGTGATAAGTGGAGATTGAGTCTCGGGCCCAATATAGTTTAGGAGAATTTACTTTAAACCTTGCAATGAACTCGAGAATAAAATTGATCTTATAAAAGTAATGAATTTACTTTAAACCTTGCAATGAACTCGAGAACAAAATTGATGTTAAAAAAGTAATTTTTTTATTTACCAAACCTAAATTTTTGCACCCAATTCCATATCTTCGTTATTAACTAAGTTGGTGTTTGATAAGCATCTTCTTGGCACTACAAAAACATCGAGCTAGGGAGCGCTGTGAAACTTTACAGGGCGCTGCAAAAGTACCATTTCGCTGTGAAAATGCCAAAAAAACTGTAAAAATGAGT
This sequence comes from Picea abies, assembly GCA_900067695.1. NCBI lineage: Eukaryota > Viridiplantae > Streptophyta > Pinopsida > Pinales > Pinaceae > Picea > Picea abies. Next base: position 9,632 of record CBVK0101903239.1, read on the forward strand.
GAATAAGCTTATAATTTAGGCACATAAATTATAGGGTGCCAACAGATTCCATCCTAGCCATTTGGTAGGGAAGACCATTCAGATTTTCCACTTTCTTTCATTCTTGAGGAGGTTGATCCATCTTTTGTAGTAGTTTGGGGTTTGTAGAAGGCATATTTCATCTTGTACATGTTGAGTTATACTTGTGGAGGCCGTTTTCTTCTATGGAGACCAAGTTTTCATGTGTAGGGCCGAATTCTTTAGTAAAGAGGTCGAGTTTGTTTGTGAGGCTCGAGTTTTTGGTTGATAAAGTCTGAATTTTCTTGGAGGGCTGATATTTCCTGTGTTGGGGGTGCACCACTATTCCATAGAGGCCGTATATCTGTGCAGAGGGTCGTATTTTCATAGAGAGGTCGTGTTTTTCTTAGAGGAGCTAAGATTCCAGCCATTGGGGATGAGTTAATTTGCACCTGGGTCGTACTCTTGTTGTTGGGAGGCCATACTACCTTTGGGAAGGTCGATTTGTCATCTACAACAGTGCTTGGGCCATATTCTTTTTGGAGAGGAAGTTCTGAACCTTCTCCCATTCTTATATCTGCTCTAGCAATTGTAAAAGGTTAGATTAATAATGAATAAAATTCATATCTGCTATGTTTATTTGTTGTAGTGTTTAGTTCTTGGCATTTGTAATCATATTATTCAAATGCATGCAACCAAATAATATTCTTGGGTTCAAAAACTACTTGTATATCTTGAAAACCACCCTAAACACACAGACCAACAACCATAAAAACATATACCAGTAGCAGAGGATAGTAAGGAGCAACAAAAAAATACATAACAACAATAGCAAGGGATATAGTGGTTCAAAAATTTACGTAACAACAAACTGTTTGATGAAAGTCACAACCCATAAATACACTTAAAAACACTACAACAACAATAAAAGGATTTTATATTGGTATTTGGGTTTGTTTGTCAAGTGTTTGACAAAAGTCTTGAACCATTAACACACTCAAAAACATAACAACAACAACGAAGGGGTTATTATAGTGAGTTTAGGGCATATCATCAAAGTGTTTGACGGAATTCCTAGACCAAAATTCACTAAGAGCTTTACAGTAGTAAGTAAGAGTTTATTACATCCATAAGGAGGGACATCATAGTGGTATCAGAGCTGGTATTCCTGCCAGCCTGTGTATTACATGTTCCTTTTATGAATCTGGGTGAAGAGGACTATATCACATACAAGAGATGAAGACAATACATGAACTCTTGGTAGATTTGTTGCAAACTTCTCAAGAAGGTCAGAAGAATCTAGCAGCATTGTTAGAGCATTCTAAGTAGTTGGAGAATCACTTATCAGTTGGGAAGAAAAAAGAAGAGTTCAAATCTGAAGTGATTGGTGATGGGGATGCTTCATCCCATGAGGGAAATTTGACATAACCCTAGGATGACTTCTTGGAAGTGCATGCATATACTAAAGTTGAGGGGGTGTGCAATGGGGTTGACAAAACATCAGCCTCCAATATATCATTAGAGATGTCCTATGAAGCTGATAACACCAATACAAGTGATGGTCAGGTTGAGAGTACATATGATGATTATGATAGGCCATGTGTGGAGTTGAGTTTGGCACACCCTTCATCAACAAAGACTAAATTATCTATGGAAGCCATAACACATGAGGACGTTAGTGGTACTCAGGATTTGAGGGAAGAGGCTCTTGGGATGGTCAAGCACGAGGGGCATTCAAATTTGCAGGGGCTTGATTAAAGGTATGATCTAGAAATTTATGATTATACACATAGTTTGCATCATGGGGATCATGAGTCACCTCTTTTGAAGAGCCCAGTGAAGGCTCAAGTCATAGCTATAGATGAGATAGTTGAGCATATACCTTGTGGACCGACTATTAGGGAAGTGTATGCACCTGTTGATTGGGGGAATGGGTACTATATTATAGATGTGGACACATCAATCTGGGATCTAGGTTTAGGTGACACTAGTGGAGTGGATGCACAGGATAAGATTAAAGGGGAGAAAAATGATACAAGGGTATACAATGGTACACAACGATATACAACGATATACAATGATGATGTAAAGATTGTTATTGATAATATGTATGAGGAGGAGACAGATTTTGGTGAGAACAATATGTTGGGACATAACGTTGTCCCATCCTTTTTTCTTGAGGATTGTATGGTGAGGTATGCTCATCAATTTCCTTTCATCCCACATATGAATGACCAAGGGGTTGGAGAGATTCCTCTAGGGATACCCCTTGATACGGGCTTTGAGCATACCATTGAGTTTGGTTTACCCAAGAACAATGAGTTGAGGGATGAGCTTCATGGTGCAGTATAGTTTTTTGAGACTGACTTGCGTTTAGGGTACTATCATATCAGGATGAGAGAGAAGGGTGTGCAGGTACATCAAGAGTAGATTCTGGTCATATGGGATTGTCTCACGAAGATCTCAGTTGATTGGAAGTCCCATCTTCTAGTGGAATATTCTAAGGATTGGTTTGCTTGCAAGTTGATGGACGATCACATTATAAATGAAAGGTATAGAGTGGTGGATGACATTATCTACTACAAAGATAGCATATACTTAGTCCCTGATTCCACACTTAGGGAGGAGATCATGAGGGCTACACATGATACACCATGGGCAGGGCATCTTGGGTACTTCAAGACTTACCAACATATCAAATAGAGGTTCTCATGGAAGGGCCTCCAGGATGATGCATTGAGACATATGAGTGAGTGCATGGCTTATCAACAGAACAAGTTGGAACAAACCCATCCAACATGATTATTGCAGCCTATACTCATTCCAGAACAAGAGTGGGAGAGTGTGCTGACAGATTTCATCACAGGTCTACCAGAGGTGTATGGCGGGGATTGTATTTATATCATTGATGGTCAGTGGACCAAATTGGCACACTTCTTCACGAGTCCAATAGAGTATGAGGCACCAAAGGTGACATAATTATTTTTCCAAGAAGTTTTTAGACTCCATGGGTTGCCTTAGTACATTGACAGTGATCGGGACAACACATTTCTTAGTACATTTGGGCACGAGTTGGATAGATTAGAAAGGACAAAGTTTACTCCTAGTACCTTATTTCCACCAAATGGTTGCATACAAAAACAAGAGTCAAAAACTTGGCTTATTTGGATTTCCTTGGTTATTAGTGTGCCACAACAAGAGTCAATAGGTATGGAGAATGGTGGAATTTTAAATTGGTTGTGGGATCCGTGAAATCATCTTATTTATAGATCACTTCAAAGTTTGATATTGGTTGGCAGAGTTGTGACAGTGATTGGTCTATTTCATTTTTGGACTGTCATGAGAGGAGATAATGAAACTTATTCTATAGGGAGGGATATATTTTCTTTTCTGATACCTCGGATCGAGTCCAATAATGGATTTGTAGACTTTGACTTCATTGAGATGTCGTGGCAGGATATGACTTGTGGTATTAGGTTTATCCCTTATAGGTATTTCAACTTGGGGTTCCGGGAGAGGAGGATGTAGTTTGGGCACGATGGATAGACAATTATGATTAGAGTGGTGCAACGTCAACATGGTGGTTTCTTTTCGAGATTAGCATGGAACCTTGGGATTACACGGTTTAGAAGTTCAAATACTGATAGAGAGGAGAGATCCAATTCTTACTTACATGAGTTTTCTCATATGGTGCTTTGGGTTGGTTCCCTAAAAGAGCCAGTCTTTGAAGGGTTGATCGAGTTTTTGTAGTACATGATTGCTCTACCTATTGGTAGTAATCAGGTGGCCTCTTGTGTTAGTACCTTGTAGGATGGTGCTTTGAGCAGAGGGTGCTTCACATCTTCTAGGTTGGTTTGGGACCTTATGATCATTCTCAATTTTAATTTGGTTCAACTTATTGATCATAGGGTTGTGATGGCATTGCTTGAGGACAAGCAATCTTTGGGAAGGGAGGAATGTAATGCCCCCATTTTTGGATTCCCTTACACTGCAATTGGAGATGACCTTATGGGTATATGTCAGTCTAACCGAAGAGGTCATTTGAGGTTAACAATGATCTATGGAAGTATTGAGGATTTATATGATGCTTTCAGAGGTCCTCTCATCATCTTTCATCATTAGGATCATTCCTGCGTAGTTGGATTTCGATTCCATTTCATTTCGACCGTTCTAGTAATTTGGGAGTATTATTGAACATGATTTAATGGAATACACCAAGGTTGTCATTTTAATAAATTATCTAAGAGGCGCCAAACAATGGGAATATTATTGAGCATAATTTAATGGATTACACTAAGGTTGTCAAATAAATCACTTTTGGAGTAAAAGGGGTAATCCATTATAAATTAAAAAGTCACTTGAGGATAAAAAGGTAAAAGGGTTAGCAAAAAGGTGAAAGGGGAGATAAAAAAAAGATGAGTGTTCATTCTCTCATTATGTTGATGATTATTTCTAATATTGATTTGGAGAGCTCTTGGAGCCTTTGGTGTTTGGAGTAAACCCTTGTGTGGATTGGTTTCGGTGGTGAAATATTCCACCCTCATTGATTAGGTGTCGGTGGTGAAAGATTCCACCCTCATTGATTAGGTGTCGGTGGTGAAAGATTCCACCCTAGACATTTCATGGGGAAGACCATTCAAGTTTTCCACTTGCTTTCATTGTTGAGGAGGTTGATCCATCTTTTGCAAAAGTCTGGGGTTTATAGAAGACATATTTCTTTTTGTACAGGTTGAGTTATACTTGTGGAGGCCGATTTCTTCTGTGGAGACTGAGTTTTCATGTGCAGGGCCAAATTATCTAGTATAGAGGTCGAGTTTGTTTGTGAGGGATGAGTTTTTGGTTGATAGAGGTCGAATATTCTTGGAGGGATGATATTTCCTCTGTTGGGGGCACACCACTATTCCATAGAGGCTGTATTTCTGTGTGGAGGGCCCTATTTTCAAAGAGAGGTCGTATTTTTCTTGGAGGAGTCAAGATTCTATCCATTAGGGCTAAGTTAATTTGCAATAGGGTCGTACTCTTGTTGTTGGGAGGCCATAATACCTTTGGGAAGGCTGATTTATCATCTACAATAGTCCTTGGGCCATATTCTTCTTGAAGAGGAAGTTATGAACCTTCTCCCATTCTCATATCTACTCTAGCAATTGTAAAAGGTCATATTAATACTAAATAAAATTCATATTTGTTATGTTTATTTGTTGTAGTATTTAGTTCTTGGCATTTGTAATCATATTATTCAAATGCATGCAACCAAATAATATTCTCGGTTCCAAAAGTACTTGTATTATAACACACTAAAAAACATAACAACAATAGAGAATGGGTTATTATAGTGAGTTTGGGGTATATCATCAAAGTGTTTGATAGAAGTCCTAGACCAAAATTCACTAAGAGCTTTACAATAGTAAGTAAGAGTTTATAACAATCATAAGGAGGGACATTACATGTCATTACTAGATTGCCCACTTTTTGGGCGCAACCAATCCATCAATGTGTGCATCTGATTTGTACTTAGTTGATTGCATGGAGGGTTCCCCTAGCTCGATAATCCATATCAGGTCGACATTGACACAATGAGCCTAGTCTTGGGCCTTCCTACAGAAGGAGATGATTCAATTGAAGTGATAGCGACCAAGGATGCAACACACGAGGACATGTACACAAAGTATGGTACACGAAGAGGGTCAAGAGGAGCGATAACCACATAGATAAATGATGCTAGAGTTTAATTTTCCTCGCAGCTACTTGCATGCAAAATGATATGCAAGGATTGTAAGGATGAGTGCCCAATGGGGGTCGTCATCTCCATAGAGCGATGCATCAATAGAGTCAGGATGGCTTGAGCATGATTATTACTAAACAAATTCATACAATATTTCCTGGAAGCATAGGATTTCAACAAAGAGTTTCACTACAGTTTGGTGTTACCCCTACTAGCCATGATAGTATGGAAGCTACCACCAGGTCATAAGTATGAAGCACAAGTCTCGCTAGCCTTCCTCGTACAAAAATTCCTAGAGCTACAATACACCAAGGATAGCAAGATCTGGGCTAAGAATAACACCTCTTTTTAGCTAAGGTTTACGAAACTGATCCAAGTAGTTGCACTAGCATTTTGGATACCACACAACATCATGGATAGGTATGAAGACTACCTCTTGTTTGAGTATACTTTAAATAATGTTTTTATCACCCCATGCGTAGATCCGAAGTCGAAACTAGGATGCTCCCTTTTTGCATCACTAAGGAGGACATTCAATAAGTCATCGTAGAATGGAAAACTGAACTTCAACCCACACCATAAGGAGGTAGGAGAAGAAAAGGGTAGAGATATCATGACAGAAAGGCAAGAAACTGGTCGAAGAGCAACAACAGATTAACACAACCCAAGAGAAGGGAAAAGGGATAGTGGGTCAACAGACATGTGCAAATGCAACCAAGGAAGCCAACAAAGGGGAAGGGCTCAAGCAAAATTTGACACAGGCAACCCTAGTGAAGACTCCACCTACAAAGAAATAATGCACACTAGTTAAGCTAAGTCCAAGCCATGAGTCTAGCGAACAAGAGTGCACACCAACTCCATTTCAACAAACTGATATTGCACCCATCGTAGAGGCAATACCCTCACATTCTGTCATGCACAAGGTGTTTCCTGAGTAGAGTATAGAAAAGGATATTGAAACTAACACTTGAGTGCCATAGTTAGGACATAATTCTACACCAGTCCTGGGACTTGTTAAGGTGCTCAAGACCAATTTGGTCATGCAATGAATATTGAATAGAGAGTCATCGTAAAAGTTGGATGAACTATGTTGTCAATTGGAGCTTGGTCCAACAACCAGGCCCACATCCCAAGAATAATGGATGACAAAATGCATGATTGGTGCAACATATCCGCGCAACATTACCTAGAGGAAAGTGTTGTGGGTCAACCCATTGGTCGTCCAACCATTGAGCCATCCCCTACCATAACACCTCAGTTATTACCTTACACTTATATGGAATTCGTGTAGGTGCCTTCACATGACCTGCAAACCTATATGTTCAATATCATGAATGAACTAGAGGACCAACACCATGTACTAAGATAGTACTATGTAGAACTGCAACAATGTTGGGTTGTTTCACGCTTGCGCATGTCCTTCCTAATGCTGGGGAGTTTAAACCCAGGGTTCATCCAGAGTTAACCAACCAAAACCCCAAAGCATCGACATATCAATCTCTATCCAAGGCCAAAGAAGGTTTCACCCGAGACGCAATGAGGATCACATAGACTGTCTCGTCTTGTGACAGGGATGAAGGGATGAATACACAGAGATCCATTCAGGATGGAATTCATACACTCCATTAACAACAACTTACTATTATTAATATGTAAAACAATACACACACATATCCAAATAACAAACGAGTGACACATGATAGATCAAAACTATTGCAACTTTATTATTCCTTCCATTCCATTAGAACACAAACATACATTAATCAAACTATATCTGACAACAACAAAGTCTCATGTTCTCTTTAGCTAATTCCTAAGATTTAAAATATACTACGCCATGCACATCCTTTTAGACCTCAGACATATGTTAAAATTAGACTATTTAGAAGCATTATCACATTGCAATTCTATAATGGCTCAGAGTGAGATCGACACACAACAACCGGTAACTCAATCAATCCTTTTTAAGTGAATGTATAACTCTATTTATGTTGTCATTGCTTCCTTTTATAGATTTCTCTGCTCGAGAGCTCTGTCTCTTTCTGCTCTGCTCCACTTGCTCTACCGACGAATTTCCTCACACGCTTTTGGAACCTGCCTACAATCCACATAGCCTTCTGGAATTGGGGAAATCTTAACTACCTCGCTAGCTCATCTTTTGTCAGCTCCACATTCCCTTGCGTTGCTAGCAGTAATCATTCAAGAATATTTCTCGATGATTCCTTTCTCAATTCTGGCATGCTTCGTCTTGATTTTCAGCGTAGCTGACAAAACTCGGGCTAATGCACACTTCTTGTCATTCTTTGTGCATTAGCTTAGTTGCACGTAAAAATGGGATGGGCACGCACAAAACTTGGAATGAGTGCACATGAATTCGTTTGTGTGTGCATGTGCAAGATTAACCCAAAACTTTGGGTGCCAAAAAACATAAGAATCCATAAGAAATTATTGCACATGGGGACACTCAACATAAGCATAACCAAAATCTAGTTTCTCATAAGGAGATCAAAGTTACACACAAGGAGATCAAATAACTCCATGAAGCATAGGTGATTGCGCACACCTCATTGATCAAGGTAGTGGACAAAGTCTATGTGCAATTCCCCACCACAACCACATAAACTTTAGACTTCCCCGTGCCATGGAAACTCAACAAAGTTAAGGATAGAGTCTAGTACCTACAAAAACAAAACTTAGAGCTTCAGGAAAAATTGAAGTGCACTCCCCAATAAGAGGAAGGGGGGTTGCAATAGAAAATTGTTGTCATGGAAAAGATGCTACAACAGGGATAGGCATGCATAGAAAATTTCTTGGGCGTAGTCGACTACAACTTCAAGGTCTAGATGCACCTCTAGAATGCCCTTGAAATTAGTGCCATTAACAATTAGATCTGAGCAAATGAGGCACAGATCGAGCAAAAGAATAAGGCACTACCCTCCCTACCAGCAATAGAATGATAGGAGGCCATGATAACAATTTCCATCCAACTTCGGGAAACTGCATCTACCCGCATTGAACAATAGAAGCTTTCAGGCATCATGCTCGATGATGTCCACAAGGCCCAATTGCACTACTACAAAATGGAATATGCATAAGTGAAGGCAACCCCAATTGTATAATTGGGCAAGTAGATCAAACTTACCTTGCAGATATTCACACCTGGTGATGTCAAGGATGTTTTCAAAAATATGCAGGATCTGAAAGAAATTTTTGATGAGGTTGATGGCCATTTCAAAGCATTCAACATTGGCCTCATGAAGATAGTGCCATCAATTGCCTTCGTCACACCATAAACATTATAATTGGCTTGAGGAAAAGCCAAATAATAGTGTTGGGGGCTTGTTGGAGCCCTAGGGTTTTGTAAACTACGTGTGTGCCATAAGTTAGTACTACACACGTTCCAAAGAGGATGCACTGCATAGTGCCAAGTTTTATAGCCTATGCCAATGAGCTACTGCGCGTGCCAACCCATTTTCTACTGTGCGAAAGGACTTGAATAGATCAAATGTAGGCCAAATCCTCGAAGATCTTTAGTAATCATTATAACTTCTTTTGTAACAACCTAAATGGTCATGGTCAAGGTTGATCGTGATCTTGCAAGTTTGTTATGATGGCCACACTCCAATAGACATAAGGGGTATGCATGTGGATATGTAAGAGGGTTGGGTTTTGGTTAACAAAAGAGAGATTATTCTATGAGAATTGTAGATGAGTTAGAGCTCCAATGATGCATTGTAGAACTTCTTGTTATGTTCAGAGAATAATTTGAGAGAGAAAGTAGATCTGAGTGATTGAATATGCTCCATTTTCATGTTGAATGCGCTCTACATAGGCTTCGACCCTCTCTGCAGTAATTGTATATGAATGTTGTTAAGATTAATAAAGCAAGCATGAAGCATATTTTGTCTCTATCTCTTGTATTTGTTGGTTTGAATGTATGTTTGTTTTGTAGTATTATGTGTGGTACTCTTATGGTGATACGAATAATGCATGGTTATATGATGAATGTTTCATGTATGTTCTATTCCTTCACACCTTGCATAAAACCTATGGTCTCTATGATTCTCGCAGTGTCTCGGGTGAGACCTTCTTCAATCCATGAAGATTGAATATGTCAATGCCTATAGGGTATTTTTTGGTCAAGCATTCTGAACCCAGGGTCTGAAACACCCCCAACAAGCCAACACCATGATTTTTCCTCGATTCAATTTTTTTTTCCATAAGATAATGTATCCACATCTTTAAAGCATGAACTACGACTTCCAACTCTAAGTCATGTGTGGCATAGTTCCTCTCATTCTCTTTCAACTTCCTTGACTCATAACATACCACATGCCCATTTTGTGTAAGGACTCCACCAAGCCCTTCCTTGCATGCATAATTATACACTACAAAATCTTCATTTGGATTAGCAATATTCAAGATCGATGCACTTGTTAACAATTCCTTCAAATGATGAAAACTTTCTTCACATTTGGATATCCATTTAAACTTTATCCCCTTTTTTTGCAAAGAAGTGATGGGATGTGCAATATTTGAAAATCCTCCAATAAATCTTCTATATTATCCAACTAATCCCATAAATGATCTGACCTCTGTAACATTCCTTGGTGTTGGCCATCCTCTAATGACTTCAATCTTCTCTAGATCCATTGTTATGCCTTCCTCTAAAATAATATACCCCAAGTAGTGGACATGCTTTTGGTAAAATGGGTATTTTCTCAACTTGGAATATAGTTGATGCTCCCTTAACACATGTAGAACCATCCTTAAGTGTTGTTCATGATCTTCCCTTAACTTATAATAAATAATTATGTCATCTAACAAGACAATGACAAACTCATCCAAATAATTTTTGAAAATACCATTCATCAAACACATAAAGACAGTTGGTGCATTTGTCAATCCAAATGGCACCACTACAAACTCATAATGCCCATATTAGGGTACTTTGTGGTACCCTAATCTCATATCTATATTAGAAAATGCCTTTGCTCATTTTATTTGATCAAAGAGATAATCAATTCTAGGAAGAGGGTACTTGTTCTTCACTATGGCTTTGTTTAGCTACCTAAAATCAATGCATGGCCTCAAGGTCCCATCCTTCTATTTCACAAAATGTATTGGTTCTCCTTGAGGCGAGACAATTGAGCATATGTACCCTTTCTTCAACAACTCTTTCGGCTACATTTTCAATTCCTTCAACTTTGTTGTGCTCATCGTGTAAGGAGTTTTGAATACTGGGGCAATTCTAGGCATTAGATCAATAGAAAATTCTACGTCTATTTTGGGTGGAAAACCCGAAATCTCCTTGAATACATCCTCAAATTCTTGTAACACTATAAAATATTCAATATTTGGGCTCTTATTCTTAGTTGGCTCTTCCACATGGGTTGCAAATAATTGACAACCCTTCTTGAAACATCTTTTCAACTATAAGGATGAAATTTCCCTTATAGAAATGGGTCTTCTATGGAAATCTAGGACAACATGATGCTTTCCTAACCAATCCATTCTAATTAGGATATCATATGATCCCAATGGAATGATATTCAGATAAAAAATTGTATTCACTCCATTCAAATCTATTGGACAACCCCTGACAGTCTCATTGATCCTTCTTTTAGTTTTAGTGGCTATCTTAACAAACCATGATCTTTCAAGCTTGCTCTTTTGCAAATGGAATGTATCCACTAACTTAAGACCAATGTAGCTATGAATTTCTCCTAAATCAATTAAAATAACAAGAAGATTATTGGTAATCTTACCTTCCACCTCAATCATGTGGGATGGATATTATGCATGTCGATCTTCCAACGCTACATATATCCTTGGAATATTTTTGCCCATGTATTCAACTGTAGTGACTCCCTATAGGTTGTGTACAATCCTCATTTTTTCTTCTTTATGAGGGAAATCTATAAACAAGAGCTGTCCTTTACATCCCCAACATTTGATCAGTGGTATTGGTCTTTTCCTTGAAGATTTTGTCATCTTTGACTCACTATGAGCTACCTAGCTTTGTTGATATACATTAGGACTACTCTCAAAAGAAGGGGGTTTGAAGCCTTTCATCCCTTGTTTCACTTTTTCCTTCTTCTTGACCTTCTGGGACCTCTATAATGTTGCTCTACATTTACTTTAGTCATATAAGTACTTAGCCTTCTGTATGGCCTCTTCTAGAGTCTTGGGTTCATCAAATTGGATTTTCTCCTTATAAAATAATGGCAATCCACTAAAAAATATCTATGTTTTCACCTTCTCAAATTTGATAAAACCCACATATCTCAATAGCTCCAAGAACTTCCTCTCCTATTCATGCACCATCATATTTCCTAGCTTGAGTTAAAATAAATCTTGCCTGTTTTTGTTATAGTAATGTTATGAAAGATAATGTTGCTGGAAATATTTCTTGAACTGATTCCAAGTGATCTTCTTTTCATTGATTTATTTGACCTGTTTACACTAGTCCCACCACATAGAAGCCTTCCCTTGCAAATGGTATATGGAAATCCCGGCTTCCAAGTTGGAGGAATAATTATGTAACTGGAAATACCTTCTAATTCCAATCAAACATGCTTTAATGTCTTCTCCCTTCTTACTTTCTCCCTCAAAATTTGGTGGCTTGAGGTTCTTGAGATCTCCTTGCAAATTATCCAATTCATTGTTTCTCCTTTGATGCCTAACAAAGGATACTTTTGAGCTGATCTACGATTCCTCAAATGATTATGACTTCCTAGTTGAATGAGTCGGTGAGTAATGTGGTTTGTGAGTCCTACTAACACTCCTTGAATGCCCAACTTATTTGTAGTTCTCTCTTCTTGCATGAGGTTTGCCTTCTTCCTCATGTTCAGAACCTGATCTAACTCTAACTTGTTTTTTCAATTGGTTCAAACTTTGTAGTAGTCGAGTGTTTATATTGTTTGTCTCTTCCTGATCTATGATTGTTCTCTCATTATTATCTTTGTATCTTTGTACTTCCATTATTAGGCTCTTCATGGTCTCCATCATCTATATTGGCTTTACTCTGCTTCTATGCCTATTAGATTATGTCTCATAATTTCCCAAACTAGTACTCAAGCCCCTTACTTCTTCCTCGTGGATTTGAGTTCAATAGGCATCTTCCATGCTTATATTCCTCATAATCCTACAAAACGTGCAACCAAAACATCACTATTAATAGATAGGAATAATTTTGCAATTCTGAAAATTATGCATATTTTCTTCCCCTTAAAGGCCACCAATTGCCTTCTTATGATTTTCTAAGGATTTATGTTGTGAAAATCCAAATTTTGGGCACATGGATGGACTCTACTCTTCAATATCTTTCCAATGATTGCTCTCTTGCTCAATTCTGAGCTTTGAGAAAAAAGTTACAGTCTTCTAAATTTTGTCAATTTTGTCACATTTGTGCACCTCTCCCTAGTGCAATTAAGCTTAGACACCAACTTTTGTTGACTGTAAAAGAAAATATTTTAGGAACCAAGGAAAATTTTGTATCTAGCACTAATAACACTAGTGATGGTGAGCACACAACTACTTTCAAATTGTCAATCTAATGCTCCCATCAAATTCTACATTAATCTGGAATTGGCAACTTTGTCTTTTTTTACTTTTTTTCCAAACTTGGAATTTTTAGCTGAAAATGTTGTCTCCCAAACTGAGCAGTTCTAGAAAAAATTCACTAATGAAAAGTTATCTATCTTGATGAGAAGGTAAAATTCCAAGTAAATATTTTTTTCTAGATTTGTGATATGGGGTCCCTTTTCCTCCTCTAAAAATCTAAAAAATCCCCCAAAAGTGGTTAAGAACAATGGATTTTTCCCTTTTTTGGCACCTCCACTCCAAAATATTTGGAATTTGTCCAATTCCTTTATTGATCATTTTCATGTCTACCTTCCAGATTTACTATAAGAAATTCATCAATGAGAAGGTCTTTGCCAGAAAGTACCACCTTATTCTTCAAAAAACCCTAATGGGAAATTTATGGAAAATCGATGCATAATTGACTAGTGGCCCTCATTACCATTTTTGTAGGCCTTGACACTACAGACTTAACCCCAAAGTTTCACTTGATTTGGAGTTAGTTTTCTCTTGATATGGCCAAAACAATTGTTTGGCTCCAGATTTAGTTTTTTTAAACATATGACATCCTTTGCTAATGTGGCACCTTGGGTCCACCTGACACCCTGAGGCAATGCCATGTCACCCCTCTCAGACACCTTGTCCCTGCCTCATCATCTCTTTGTCACCTCTCTCTCTCTTCTTGCTTCTTTCTTTTTTTCCCTTTTCATCTTTATTTTATTTTATTATTTTATTTACAGGGCCCCACCTACACCCGTTTGGCCACCTAGAACCCTACAATTGGTTGTGGTGATGGGTACGTCCCATCCCACACCTTTTTCTCCAACATGAATATTGATCATTGTTTATCTAATATTCATTACGGGACTCCGAGTTGCACTTGGGTTAACCCATCGACGAGGCACACATGTTCACGATCATTGATCATAAAGTCTCACAACGATTACGTGACTTTGAGTAGCCCACTCATTAATTTGGCACCAAGGTCCCATAATTGCTTACCACCCTTGTGACTCATGGAGACATTCTACTAGTTATGGGACTTCATGAAGGAATATTTCCAAAACTGCTTCACCAAATTCCCGTAAACCGCTTTTCTGCACTAGCCTCTACATCATCCCTCGGGCCCACCACTGTGCACCTTAGCTCCTAGTTTAGCCTTCGTGGACCCTTCCACATGTGCAATCAACCCATATCATCTTCCACCATGGCATTCTACGTCACCTGACACGTGGCCTCTATGTCATCATGTATGGAATTTCCCCAAATTTTCAATTTAAAAAAAAAATCTCAATTTTGTCAATAATGCTTATTTTTACAAAAACAAATTCCATCTTCCATGAAATTTGCAGCTCGGGTCTAAAATTCGACCACTCCTATGCCAAATTCGACCTTGCAAATGTCCAATTGTCGCTATCACTTGACCCTACAACAACTTCTGGGTGCAATTCAACTTGAATTGCTTAGAAATTTGGGGATTTTTGTTAATTTCCTGAAATTTCCTCATGGTCAACTCAATGACTTGCAAATTAATTGAATTTTAGAGCTTTGTATGTCTGGGACAAGATTAATTTGGGGTTTTCACCAATTTTTTTCCCAATTATCGAGTTTCAAAAAATTTTACCCAATTTTTTCCTTGAGGAATTTTTGTTAAACAATTACAAGCATACTGAAATTTTCACCTGTGCATTAATGCACATTGTGCCTTTGGCCCATACAAACTCGGTCTTGTAGCCACGCTATGACACCAATCTTTCACATACCTAACCACCCCTGTGGGGCACTGAAAAATTTCTCAATTTTCCCACTGAATTCATCTTTAATAACCAACTCTAATACCATTTAATTATTTTGCCTTGTCATATGTCACTATTAATCATGCAAGATGACATGCATAATCATGCAATGCATACCGAACACTCATAAATATAAATACATCATGTTCATTAAGCATAGAAACAATTAACACACAAATACACTTCATAAATAACATATAAAACTCATATAAGAGAACAATTATCTGTTAAAGAAAGATTACAAAATTGCTCGCTGATGTGGTACATTCCTCCCAGTTATAGTAATTGTTGCACCAAATCTTTCTATAACAGGCCACACCCAACTTGGGGCTATGAATCCACAAATGTAAACAACAACTCTCTCTCATCCCAATTTCCCACTGATTACACATCCTGTGAACTCACACAACCATCCCAAATCACCAACTCTCTTTCCTCCTTCAGTCTGCACAATCCAAGAGCTCTGCAATGCAATCCCTTGGGCCTTCACATGTATTTCTAGGATCCAACACAATCTGACCAAGAAAATATCAATGCTAGGATCTATAAGGATTCTCAATGGCACCTTTCAAAATAGAATTACATGCATGCAATATCAACCTTCGATTACAAATTTATCTTCTCCCCCTTGTAGTTTGAATCATACTAGCATCATGGTAGAATGATGGTTGAATTCCCCCTCAGCTTCCCCAAAACAAGGATTATGTATGCATGTTTTGAATTAGCCACTTGGCACTAAAAAAACTCCACCTAACTACTTTAGTACATCTCCCAAGGTTGATTTTTCCCTTTTACATAAGCTAAGGTAAGGTACTTTAGGTTACTGTTAGGATGTTAATTTGATACCTTTTACACCATCAGTTGGTCCCCTTCTTGACCTTTTTACCATACTCGTGCACCCATTTACTATGCCTAATACCACGTTTACCTATACTTTTGATGTTAATGTGCCTAACAAGATTAATATTGTTAATTGCCATAATTTCCTTCATTTTTAATGATTTAGAGAGGATTTGGATTAATCTTGTTGATGAAGGTTTTGAGAGTTTTGTTCCCGTACCTCCAGTTGTTCCAATACCCATGTTTGTAGTCTTGCATATATGCACGCACCCAGGTAGAATATGGTCACATGGGTTTTAAAGATATAAACCCCATCATGGTTTATGTGCATTGGTTCACACCCAGGTCGCACATAGAGGTCTCCAACTCATGATTTACAATTCAAATAACTTGTGCCAAGAATAACTGAGTAATGTACTTTGGGCACAATTTTCGGAGAAACTAAGAAGAATCTGGAAAATCTGTGACATGGGTTTTGTCCAGAACAACCCCATTTAAGTGTCTTGGGTGAGCGGTTCCTCCAAAAGTTCGTGGATTGGTATATACACATGGTTCCTTGGAAGGGTCCTTTCTTGTTGTAGTCGTTGGCAAACTATGTTCCAAACAAAGCAACCAACCAACAAAGGAACCTAAGCCCATTATTAGATAGTTTTGTGGTAAATGAGTCAAATGTAATCAGATCTTGAGTTGTTCTTGAACCAAGATCTACCAAAAACACACAAAGGAAATATTTTGTAAATATGTTTATGATTGACAGACTAGATTAGGAGGAATTGGTTCCAATTCGCCCCCTTCCTCTTTGTATAAAATGTATGAGCAAAGTGGAGATGTGGGGGGATTCGATATTGAACGTTGTCCTTCTGTAATAGCCAAAGTCTATTATTCTCTTCATTAATATAAGTGATAAGTTGATATTTGGGATTGGCACCCTTCAGAGTGGGTGAAATATTGGGATTGGCACCCTTCAGAGTGGGTGAAATATTGGGATTGGCACCCTTGGAGAAGCCTTGATACAAATGGCCCATATTTCATAGATTTCCTCTCTTTCTTGCATTTACCTTGGTTGTTTGGTAGAAGCGAGATCGCTTACTGAAGGGAAGGGATACACATTGCAATTCTTTGTGGTTCCATGAACGCTTTGCTAATTCATTGTGAAAGATTGCAACCCATAATGAAGGGGCTTTGTGTTGACACCCCAGTTAGCACCACATCTCCTAGATTTAATATTGTTGCCATCATTTCTTTGTTAGAATAGATTAGAGTAAGATCTGGTCCTGTATATACTTTGCCTGCATCTCACGAGCTTACGAGCCCCCGGGTTGACGATTTGATGTCCATAATTTATACATATAAATTTCCCTACAATTACATTAAAATATGTTATTTCCAAGCTTTGGCCACCCTTAACCCCCTCTCGTGGAGCCATAGCCCCCCATCGTTTTAGCCCCCCTCGTCTCACAACCAACGATGTATTTTTATTAATAACTTTAATATACATCATTTATATTACTTGGCCCTTGACCATACTATTCAACTCACAACCTAATTCACGTATATACATTCCATTACATTATGGAGATGAAAATTGGGGTATCACAGTTAAATTGCAACTAGGGGTAATATCTGGTCTAATGTATGGGTTTAAGGTCAAATGTTACTTAAAGGTAGATGAGTCTGTTGTTGTAGCCTCAACAATGTTGGTACATGATACTAACCTTCTTGTAGATAATATATAGGTTGAAACCACATTTTGGTCTTGGAGTATAACCTAAAACTACATATGATTGGCTAAGAGCTCATCTTCATTGGACATAAGGAAACACATTAACGACTCAAGACCTAAAGACATCTGGTAGAAGTGGAAGTCTACCCTCTTAGGGGCCACAAGCGAGTTATTTCATGTGACCAAGTTTTGACTACACAAGATGATGTAGTTGCACGTCGAGGACTTGAGATTCTATCAACAAAGACTATGCTGGTGACTCCGAGTATTGTAAGTTTTTTCCTTCTTTGAATAAATTTTAAAGAGTGTTCTATTATAGACCATTGTAATAAATAAAAAATAGTTGCACTATGTTTAAAATGGGTTACAAATATATATATTTCAACATCAACCATGTTGGATTTTTTTCACTTGTCTTTAATGTATTGTAATGCATGTCTTGGTGATCATGGGATATATGACAACTAGGTTTGTTTTTTAAATTGAAACCTATGAATATTTGTTTTGTATGTAAGGCATAGCATGGTGATTGTATTGTAATGCATGTCTTGGTGATCATGAGATATATGACAACTAGGTTTGTTTTTTAAATTGAAACCCATAAATATTTGTTTTGTATGTAATGCATAGCATGGTGATTGCATGTTTGGCATTATAGCAAGATATGTTGGGTAGGTTTGTTTTATATAAAATCTTTTTTTAAATGTGATGCACATCATGTCAATATTATACCGAAACATATGTCAATATTGTTTCATGCTCATTGTTATGTCAAACTATATTTTATTTTAGTTTCACCTTTATTTTAATTTCTTTTTTCATGTTGGTTTTAATAGTTATACTACATTTGTACTATAACAAGAACAATGCACATCATAATGAAGTAAACCTATAAAATGGAATTCACAACTCATAGAATTGCTCATAAGGATGAGGCCATGTTCCCTTCAAAACAAGCACAACTCATACATTAGCCTCTTACTTTAAAAGATTTTATTTTTGCTCATAAAGATGAAGCCATGTTCCCTCCTAAACAACCACAACTCATACATTAGCCTCTTACTTTGAAACATAAGCCATACAACCCTTACCATTTTCCAAAGCACTCCTCTTACTTTGAAACATAAGCCACACAACCCTTACCATTTTCCAAAGCACTCCTCTTACTTTGAAACATAAGCCACACAACCCTTAGTTGCCACTATTGTTTTCAATATCCATCATCTCCACCATAATGTTCATCACCATTATTGCATTCATCAATAACATATTATATCCATCTCATCAAAATAATTGCACTTTTAGACTCTATTTTCATTTTAATAAGGTACTTTCTATGTAAAAAAAAGTTTGAATCTCATAAAATACATTTTCTCATTCTTTATTTATTTTCTATATTATATTTAAAATAAAATTTTTAAAAATATTATATATATATATTATATTATATTATGTATAATACATAAGTAAAAATACAAAAAATAATAATAATAAATTTATAAAAATATAAATAAAAAGTTATTAAAAAATCAACATGTAAAGATGGATAATATTTGTAACGAAATTTGTGTATAGTTTACCTAAAATTAATCGGAAAAAACGTACTCAATATTTATAAAAATGTATCAAAATATTGTATAAACATAAATTTGATATTATTAATATTATATATTAGAAAAGAGTGGAAGTGTGTAAATAAAGGTAATTGATTTAATAGAATTGGTTTCCCTCCAACATAAAAAGAACACTTAACATATATGATAAATAAGAATTGGTTTTTCAAAATTATTTTTGATTTGGAATTTTAATTTTAAAAGGAGTACTTTCGTTTGGATTTGGAATTTTAATTTTAAAAGGAGTAATTTAGTTTTAATTGTTTTGGAGCTATGAGGTTTTATAAATTTTTATGTTCACATTGATAATACTATTTTTTTGTTTGTCATTTTTAGTTGTGGGCGTCATTTACTAAGTTTTATACTTTGTGTTAATAGAGATTATTGACTTAATATATTTTTGCAAGGGAGTTTTGGGTTCATAACTCGGGTGGTTAGGTAGCATGCTTGTTATCCTCCTTACCTGGGTTCAATTTCCTCAAAGTGGACATGTTGGCCCGTTGTGATAATGCTAGAAGGGTAGATGACTCTTGGGATAGAGGTCCACTCAGGTGGGCTACACGACTCCTCAACCCTTGCTAAGTCACAAGTTATTGGTATATCTAGCTTGCAGGTTGTTGGATATACTCTTGGGTCGTTGTCATTTAGCACTAGGACATTTGGGAAATAAGGTTGAGCAATTGCTAAATCACACAATGCATAATTAAGTCTTCTCACCTTTGAGTGCAATTCAAATGAAGTGAAAGTATGTTCAACATGATTAGATTACTACACCTACCTCGATATCCTCCATCTTCATCATGTTGATGGTGGCATCATTGATAGTAGAACCTCCCATTAATATGCCCATATCCATGTTAGATATTTTTTTGCACATTGTGCGAAGAATATTCAAATCTATAATGCATTTAAAGTCCCGTGTTTAATTTTCACATCTCTTAAATAAAGAGAAGCAATAATCTTATACACAACCTGAGTGGGCCTAATGGTCAAGAACATGTGTTTCCTCCTTAGAGGTCATAGATTCAATCCAAAGGGGGGTAGGGTATGTATACCTTTATAGACTTTAGCAATCAAATTGTTGAGTGGAGGGGGTCCCTTGTCCCACAAACAAGGGAGTCTTATACACCAATTTGGTGTCTAGCTTGGCATGACCTTAAAAATAAATTATTATTATTATTATTATTATTATTAAAGAGAAGCATAAATTTATATGTCATTTGGCATAAGGGAAAATAAATTGAATAGTAATTTATTACTAATTAGCATATTTTGTGATGCACATTCTTTATCACAATAGTTATTAGGAGAAAATGTAAAAGATGTTGTTTAATGCATATGATATGGAGTTAGAGTTGTGAGTTCAATATTAGCAATCCAATCTATATAATTATATATGTGCAAATGATTGCAACTAATCCATCTTTAGAAACATAATAATAATGAAATTTGTTTCTTTTTTTCAAAGACATGAATAGCTAAACGATTTTTTTTGCAACAAATTGCAGCACGTAATGCAATTGATATGTTTTGAATTTCAACTTCATCCTTATTTCAAACCTCAGTTGGATTTATAGTGACTACCCAAGGAGAGGAAGAATCAACCTCTAGTTAGGAGAATGATTAATATGGGATTTCAAAAAAATCTCTAATGTTTTATGGCATAAATTTAGCCATTAATCAATTAGGTGTAGTTTGAGTGGTTGTAAGGAAAAGTTGTTACCTTATTCAAATTCAAGTCCCACTTTTTCTCACATGTTTTCTCTTAGTGTGTTGATTGTTGATAAGCTATAGACAATCTATTCATGAGTTGTTGATTTGGCTTTGTACCCTGGAGAATTTAGGATTTACCTTAGATACCATCCTTGAAATGAGGAGAATTATTCGAGAAGTTTTCTCAAATATATGTTACTTGGGGCGAAATTAAAAATAAATAAATAAAAATAAACCATTTGATAAACTAATATAACATTGTTTATCAGGAAAAACAATTGAACTTGTTCGAATGAATTTTTCACTCTGCAACTTCTTACTATTCTGATCTCCCATTTGAGCAATGGTGTCCCCCACTAATGAAGGAGCCGCCTCCTGTTACTGAAACATAGTGGTTGGTAGTAGCCGACAGACCTAGATTCCTGCTCATACCCTTGACTCCACAAGATTTCCCAGTCGAATGGACACATAATAGGCAAAAGGGAACAAGGAAAACCTGCCAAGTTCAGATCCCATCCAAGGACAAGACTCATAGACCTAGAAAGATGACAATAAAATCCAATCATCCTGCATCCCGCAGGCAGAGGAGATTTCATAGTACAAAATCCTATTGCCCCTTCTAGGAGAAGATATTAATACATGCAGGACCATGCCCTCATTTGAAAATTCATGGGCCTTTGGCCTTCCGAGAAGGCCCTCACATGGTGGATCAATCCGATGGAATCCCAAAGGAGAGGTCACTCTCAAACTGGAATCCAAAGGATTCTTTACAACCATCTTCAACTTGGTGAAAGACCGAGAAATGGTATTCCAAGGAGGACCATACTTCTTCAACTCCGTTGGCCTCTACATGAGAATATGGAAAGAGAAATTTAGCCTAGAAAAGGAGGAATTCACCACAGCCCCGGTTTGGATCAGACTATACTCACTCTTGCATGGGTATTGGTGCTCGAAAATCCTAGAAGGAATAGGGAACACTCTTGGTTCCTTTGTCAAAATTGCAGAAGCCACCCTCCAAGGGCGCTACACCTCTTTTCTCGGATCTGTGTCTACCTCAATGTCTCTAAAGCTCTACCTGCCTCAATATGCCTCAAATATAGAGACATAAACTGGCTTCAGACCCTAGATTATGAGCACATTCCCTTTCGTTGCCGAAAATTCCATGCTCATGAGCAACTTTTCTGAGAATGCCCCCTGAACAAGCAAGCTGAGCCCACACCCCACCCGAAGAAAGATGAGGCAAGATTCAAAAAAGTTCAAACTAAACATAAAGCCCAAAAAAAATCCCCACCCAACCCAACCCAAAAGGCCCCCGCATCAGCAATAGTTTTGATTCCCTCACCCACCTTCCTGAGAAAAAATCCCCAGATCCAACCCCCTCGGTCAAAACCCAACAAATTTCCAAATCCGTGATGAAACATACCCCTTCGAATCAAAGTGCCTCTACCCCTCCCATTCCAGACTCCCAACCCCAAAACCAATATGAACCAATGATCCCCTCTGAGTCCCCAAAGGTGGAGCAAGATGGTCTAGAAGACATGGATCCAGAGGAGCTAGATATGCAAGGTATAACAACAACATGCAAACGAAAAGAGGAACATTCAATACTAGATCAACAAATAAGATTATTGCAAAGTTCTTTGATCAAATTGAGGAACAAAGAGAAGAGAGCAACGACACAAAAAGGAAAAAGGTAAGAACATTGGATTTGCTTCTCCAGGAATTAAAAACAACTCTATCAAATACATTATCAAGGCACCCAAAGATGACAAAAAAAGAGGAAGACCCTCCAACAAGCAACTCTTACAAGAACTGGGAGAACTCCTCCTAAACTCTGGAAGGATAAAGAGCATGGTGGAAAAATTCTCCTCCCAAACTCAACCTCCTCAACGAAATATATCTCTTGGAATGTCAGAGGCCTTAACAACCCTAGAAAGAAAAATTGCTTAAAGACCCTGTTATCTAGAGAAAAACCCTCAATCATGTTGTTACAAGAAACTAAATGCTTTTCCACAACCATGGAAAAAATGATAGTTAAATGTTGGAGAAATTGCAATGTTATAGCTATCAATGCTGAAGGAGCTTTAAGAAGCCTAGCCATCCTTTGGAACCCCGGCAAAATCACCCTCTCCTCCTTATCCACCTGCCACTCCATAACTTCCAAATTCCAACCCATAGGCTCTGACTTCACAAGATATCTCACCAATGTTTACAGCCCCCAACCTTTGTAGGAGAAATTATCCTTCCTGCAGTCCATGTCTCACTAAGCGTCCTTCATAGACAACCAACCTTGGATCATAGGTGGATACTTCAAACTCATAACCTCTCTCTTAGAGAAAAGTGGAGGTTTAAACCACCTGGAACAAGACTTTGAAAAATTCAAAGAAAGCATGGGTGACTTGAGCTTGGTTGATTGGGAAAACTCAAATGGTACCTTCACTTGGAGCAATCATAGAGCTGGCCACCACCACATAGCCTCTCGCTTAGACTGCTTCCTTCTTTCAAAATCCCTTCTCCAAAGAAACTTCACCTTAGAAGCCACCATTCTTCCCTATCATGGCTCTTACCACTGGCCTATCTCCCTCTTAGCTGATTTCCCAACTAGCCCCAAGAACCATCCCTTCCACTTTGAATCCTTCTAGCTTTCAGATTCCTCTTTTCGCTCCAACTTTCCCTCCTAGTGGAAGGAAGCGACAATAAAATCAATCTCCCTGATGTATAGACTCCAACAACAATTGAAGAACTTGAAACAAAGAATCAAGGAATGGAACAATTCAATATTCGACAATATAATCCAAGCCAAGCACCAACTTCAAGAAAAAATGAAACAAACCAACAACAAATGATAGCCTCTGGGCGCTCTATGGAGCTATTTGAGGAAGAAATATCTCTCATGTCCCAGATAGAAACCAGAGAAAAACAAGAGGAAATTCTATGGGGACAGAAATCAAGAATCCAGTGGCTGCAAGAAGGAGAGAGAAACACCAAGTTTTTCCACAACTCGATGATTCAAAGGAGACACCATAAAAAAATTGTCTCCCTAAAAGACCAACAAGGTAACAAAGTCATCAATCACCAAGACATCCAATCCAAGCTCCTTCATTATTACAAAACTTTCATGCAAGAACCACAACGAAACAGAAAAACCACCATTAATAGGAATGATTAGAAAATTCCTAAATTGGTAAATGCAAACCACAATGAAGCCTTGATGAGGCCAATTACAATGGAAGAGGTAGAGCAAGCTCTTTGGAAAATGTCGAAAGGGAAGTCTCCAGGACCGAACGGATTCACTGTGGAATTCTACCAAGCCTGATGGCCTATAATAAAAATCGAAGTTTGGGAAGCAATGGAAGACTCCATAATATTAAAAAAAGTCCTCCCAGTGTTCAACACCACCTTCCTTGCCCTAATACCCAAAGAGGAGAAGGCTAAAACCCGCCATAAATTCTTCCTTATCGCCCTTTGAAACGTCATCTATAAACTCATTTCCAAAATCATTGTGAATAGATTCAAACCCCTTCTCCCCTCCCTCATCTCCCCAGAGCAATCAGGATATGTAGAAGGAAGACAAATCCTAGACAACATCATCCTCATGCATGACCTCATCTACTCTCTCCACTCCTCCAAGAAGCTCGAAATTATCATGAAATTATACGTCTCCAAATCCTTTGACAGCCTGAACTGGACCTACATCTTCCATATTTTAGTGGATTTTAGGTTCAATGAAACCTAGATACAATGGATTTCCTCTCTACTCTCCTCGACCTTATTTTCTATATTGATAAATGGCTCCCCCTCCCCAACCTTCTTCCCCTCTAAAGGTATTTGACAGGGAGACCCCCTCTCTCCATTCCTCTTCATTCTAAAGGCAGAAGGTTTGGGAAGAACAATCAAAGCATAAGTGAAGAGAGAAAACTGGAAAGTGATATGTCTCTATGGAGAAGAATGCCCAACCTCCCATCAACAATTTGTAGAGGAAAACATGCTAATGGCCTCTCCAATTGTGAAAGAAGCACTAACAATCAAGCAAGTTCTCAATGAATTCTCTGAAGCCTCGAGTATGTGCATCAACGAAAAAAAATCCAATATCTACTTCTTCAACACCCCCTAGCCAATCTAGCGACACCTAACAAGTCTCCTAGGGTTCCAACCTAGCAAGATTTTGTACAACTACTTGGGAGTTCCCCTCACAAGAAACTCCCAAAAAAGGAAAATATGGGAGGACCTCCTAGACAAGATGGAAAAAAGGCTGGGTAGCTGGGATTTTCGTTCGCTCAACATAGCTAGTCGTCTCATCCTCATCAAAATGGTCCTTCAAGCTATATCTATCTATCGTCTCTCAACTATAACATCCACAAAATATATTCTTAGAGTAATGAGGAATCTCCAAATAGAATTCCTATGGGGGAGCACAAAGACAAAGAAGAAATGGGCCATAGTTGTTGGATTACTAAGAGGGGGGGTGAATTAGTAATAGCATAATTATAATCCTTTTTCTCCAAATAATACAAGTGTTATATAAATGTAGAATTATTATCCAATAATGAGCAATAATAAATGAACAATCACACACATACACAATACACCAGTTTTTTACGTGGAAACCCAAATCCAGAGAAAACCACATAATGCTTTTTCTTATATGTC
>CBVK0101903496.1:0-13238 GCA_900067695.1 Picea abies
TCTTGGGAAGATAAAATTTGAATTGTTTAGGGAGATGTTAGGTGTGGATGCCAATACTTTCTCCATTAAAGGGGAGACTTAGAAATAATGGAGATTAGTTAATAATGGAGACTCCTCTAAACCGAATAATGGTTTCAACAGTCTAATGGTTCCAACTGTCTAAAACGAATATCATCCTATATAATGTACTCCTCAATTAATTTAATAAAATGCAATGTGGCTTTGTTTTGATGACCTCCAAGTGTTGCCTCACTTGAAAGCATCCAGTTCCATTCCATTCCTTCTATTTTCAAGTGTGCACACTGGTTATGTTCTACTCGTATCTCCTCAAGAATACAGATTGGATTTATGTAGCATAAAGATGCACGCTTGGACATTTATTTTAAGTTGCACTGACGTTGTGAATCTTTTGATGTGTGCATTATCTAGATCAGAATATGATGCTTCGGAGGTTCTTTGAAGATGTTTATGCACATGCCTTGAAGTTTACCCCTCATAATGGCGAACCTACAAACGAGATTTATGTGTTAGAGCCACACGTTCTCTACATGCATCAACGATTTTGTGAAAATAAAGAGAAAGTTGTAAACCACACTCTACACGAACCTTTTTTGAGAAGTTTGTACAACGAGCTTTTCTTATAACAGTGGGAAAAGAATAGTGATTGTGCCTATTGGGTACATGTTCTCTATCGGTCTTGTCCAAAGTTCGTTCGTTTAGATTAGAATGATTGTTGTAATCGTTGTAATGGTAGATTTTAGATGTTGAGATTATACAATTCAAATGTTTAGAAGTTTTTCAGAGTATTGAATCCATTTATATATTTAAAAATATAATTTAAATAATGAAAAATTATCATTTCATCAATAATTACATAGTCAAATTTAATAACTGTTTCTTAAAAAATTCAAAAAACATATAACATTTATACTTCTCCAATCAAACATCCTATACACTTTATTATCTTATAATGAATGGTACCTCCTTAAACTAATAAAATCTTAGAACTTGCTCATCCTTTTCACAAATCGTTGTCTTTGTCTTGCTGATATAGTGCCATATAAATGGCCTAACCATTCAATGATCAAGAGTTAACTCCAAAATCAGTTGTAGTGTCGTGCACCCACCATGACCAGCATGAAGAGCTCTCCAACTGCAGGTTTACTGCAATCAACCTCCACTTTCTGCTGCTGTCACCTAGATTGAATCCTTAGAGACCCATTTTAGTCCATAGGGATAATAACTTGTATCAGCATGTGCATCCCCATATTCACCTACATCGGAGTCTATGAGATCTATTGAAGTCGTGGATCAACGTGAAGAACATTGAGAGAAATCCTACAACTACCGTTTTCTGCCATTCACTTCAATTTTTGGATTTTTTCGGAGCACACTCATTTTTCTTCCCGAACATTCCGACCTCCAAAGTGAATCAGACCCATTTGAGGTTTGGACTCCAAAACTCGTCAAAATTGCTCTGCACAGTGAACATCTCTGAATGAGAGGGGATCCACTAGGTGTTCGAGGTTTGGAGAACTTTTATTTTTTTGTAGGAGAGAAACTGCACAGATTGGTTGTGAATGCTCTGAGCTCTAAACGAGGTTGGACACACTCAACACACTCAGTGTTCAAAGTTCAAATAAAAACTCCAAACACCTGTGAATGAGATGGGAGACTGGGATGGAAACAGTCAAATTGTCCATCACTAGCCAATTTTTTCGTTGAATACGGTTAACAATTCCGTCCAACAATCAAACTCATTTTCATTTGTTAAAAAGGGTGTTAGAGTAGTCGAAATTGTCAAACGACCTTTTTCAACTTTGAAATTCCAACCCTGGATCATGGAACCCACTCGAGGTTTGAATTTCGGCGAACTTTTTTTCAGAGGAGAAAAACTCTTTGAATCGGCTCTGAACGCTTATACTTTGGAAGCCTGTAGGAACTACTTAGTGTTAGTTTTGATAACTTATTAAATATTTTATCTTTTGGTTTTTTTGGGTGATATTTTTCTTTTGATTTTGTCTAAAATGACGAGAAATGGTTGGATCTGCAGATTTGAGTGACTAAGTTTGTATAATAAGAGTGTCCTAGAGGTTTTTCAGCAAGCTAAATTCATTTATACCTTCAAAAATGCAATTTAAACCACATAAAATAGTGATTTTGTCCAAATTTACATCACTAGATTCCACCAAAAAAACTAAAAAATACAATGTTTATCCAACACCATATATATATCTTCATATAAGAAAGCTCCTCACATTGACTTTGAATGCTCAAAGAACTTTTTCTTTTCTAAGAAGAAAAACTCAATCTCAATTTTTCCGAGACACTCAAACCTCTAAATGAGGTGTTACCCACTCACTGTTTTGAGTTCAAATAAATTTTCTAAAGGAGAAAGCATGTGGACTCTGAATTTTGCAATTAGTTAGCTAAGTTAGCTAGAAATTAAATGGAAAAATATATCAAGTTCAAGTTTTGTCATTTAAATTTTAGGGGTCAAAGATATAGAATATCATGATTTATAATGGAATTATTTTACTTACCAAAACAAATGGAATATATAAAACAAAATAAATTACTTTAATTTATTTTAATCTTAATCTTGAATTTATTAAGTATTTATAAATTATTATTTTACTTACCAAAACAAATGGAATATATAAAACAAAATAAATTACTTTAATTTATTTTAATCTTAATCTTGAATTTATTAAGTATTGAGAGGAAAAAAAAAAACAAATGTAAAAATTTAGTTGGGATTAACATGGATTGATGTTCGTTTTTTTAAGTTAATTAATTTAAAAGAATAAAAGGTTAATTCTTTTCTTTTATTGTTTTAACATCAAGGTATAAATGTAAACCTTTCATCTTTTAAAAGATTTGGGGTTAACATGAATTGATGCTAGTTTTTTTATGTTAATTAATTTAAAAGAATAAAAGGTTAGTTCTTTTCTTTTATTGTTTTAACATAAAGATAATTATAAAAAATAGACATTAGTTGTCAACCTTTTTCTCTTCATTTTTTTTTATTAATCACAAGTGACATGACACCATGTGACAAACACAGAAAGGTATCTCCCACCCTAATCTATAAAAGAACCTCACCTCTCTTGGTGTAATTAAAATGAATTTCATCTTTAGCAACTTTTCCATTCACATTTATAATCCCTTCAATAATGAGTAATCTTGTATCTCCAAAATCTTGGAATTTAACATTGTTCCTTTATTCTAATGTCCACATACAAATGGTCTTACACGAATATTTAATATATTTGATTTTTCTAGGACTAAATTAGCCTTTCCCCAACTTCCTATTATAAATCCATCAACTTAATGCACACTTTTAGTTTTAAATCCTTGTATATGATAATCTCTATTAAGAATCTCCCTTGGTTACATCGAAATGAGACTATTTGAATCTACTAAGTACTCGATCAATGGAATCTATTTGGTTCATAAATAAGTTTAGAAATATATTGTGCTAAATTGACCAAGATTTAGGGAGTTTAACTAAGATTTAACTAATTTCATGAAGAAGCTATGTAATATTTCTGGTTGATTTTTTAACAAGTTTTTCTTAGTTTTTTGTTTACGAATTTGTCAAATAGTTTGGGTACCAACCCTCAATAATAAAGAAAATATAGATGCACAAGTACCATACTGGAAATAATAGAACAATTATGTTTTCATGCCTTTAACTTAGGAGAAAATACATAGATTTGATTGCAATCCTTTCAGAGTGCTGATAAAAAATGATATTACAACAAATTACTTAATCAAACTAGCATAGTAAGGTATGACAAGAGATACAAATGAACCTGGGCCTTGTTTGTTGAGTAATTGACTCCTGTAGAATATGATATGCAGAGAATAGCAACAATATATAAGTGTTTTGGAGTCCCGGTTATGACTTGTTGTGAGTTGCTTGTGTAATTAGAATAAGAAAGAAAAAATATATTTGATATCCTTTATGCAACAAGAAGGGAGGTGAGAGAAATGGCCACCCATAATCAAGGTACCAGCCTCAAGTTATCAGTAAATCCCTTCCACATAGCCTACATAACTCTTCCACAGTTGCAACAACCCCAACAAGTGAAGAAATAATTATGGAATTGGGGTTGACCCCTCCACTGACCAATCTCTTGTAACTAACGCCTCCCACACAGAGGTACCAGACTTTAAATAAAATGAATGGAGCCCTAAGAGAGCAACTCGACTTCCCCCAATGACCAATAACTTAACCAATGATGTGCCCAACTTCTTAAAGAGTGGTACAATAGTCAAGTTGTGCCCATCCCATGAGTATTTCGGCCCCATAACTCAGAAACTCACCCAACATCAGAAATTTTTCCCTCTTAATGTTCAAATCTCCCTTTTTAACTAATTGCCCCCATACATGAATAAACCCAACAACCACTATAACAACTTAGACTCACTAGACAACTTCACTTACCAAACTATCCTAATGAAGTCAAGCATTGAAATCTGAGTGATTCTAATCTCAAGCTAGCTAGGGTGTATCATTGCAACACCGAAACCAATAAATGCATAAGGGTTTCCAAAAACCATGGCCTCTTTCCTCAAGATCTCTCAAAATCTAATTTCCAAGTGAGTGAATGCAAGAATTGATGATAAACTCCTCCTATCTTCCTTTTTTTATACTTCTAACTTAAGCTTTTCTTTCCTTCTCTTATGAATGTGGGATAATAACCCCACTTGACTTTTTTTGTCGTTCTTCATGTTCCCATGATTATTTTCCGCCCTAGCCCACGGGAACTCAATTAGGCTAGCGGAATTCTCTCTTAGAGAGATTAGGAAGACGGGGACATTACATTCCATAATCTTTATATGGTAGCCTAATTTAATAAACTACGGAGGCTTAAATCTAAGCAATCTACTTGGCTCTTTCATCTTAAAAGTATGTAGAAAGAATGGGGTCACTTACTAAAAAATGTTCAAAACACATGCATTAATGCACATATTCTCCCTAATTTTAGAATTCACTACTTTCTTCATTATTTATATCACCCCCCCACTACACACACACAGGCTAGTATACTTTATTTCTTATGGTGGTTGCTTAATGGCACACTTCTTTTTGTAAACAATATATGATATGTACATTATTGTTTGTTTTAACAGTTATAATAAACAATAGTGTACATATCACACATTGTTTATAAAAAGAAGTGCATTGCTAGGAAACCACATTGTTTACAAAAAGAAAAGCATCGCTATGCGACCACCACAAGAAAAAATGTCACACACATATGCTTATTTATATATTTAAATACAAAATGCTTCATTTAACTATTATAATAAACAATAATGTACATATCATGCATTTTTTACAGGAAAGAAGTGGGTTGCTAATTCATTTTTTACAAAAACAAGTGGGTTGTTAGGCAACCACCACAAGCAACAAAGTATACTAAGATAAAGCTCTACTAACCAACCGAAATGCCTAAAGGGAAATGCCTATTAAAATCACCACATCTACCATATAATCTTCTGACAACCCACTTGGTAAAAAGCCATATAAGCCATAAAGTTTACCATCAAGGCACCAAAAACAATGTCCATGCATAACATTGAAATTCAATTAATTAATAGTTGAGATGAGAATTAATTAATAGTTGAGATGAGACCCACATTAGTAAGAGATCATCTTTTTCATTCAAGTGAGTTTCTAATCATAATATGTTGGCTCAATGTCTCGTTCATCTTTTTCATTCAAGTGAGTCTCTAATCATAATATGTTGGCTCAATGCCTCAAATAATGATGAGTCCCTAGCTATCATTAACCTAGTCAACTTCCTCAAGTGGTTTTTCATTTTTAAAATAATTTAAGCAAGCATTGGGAACTTATTATTTTAGAGTTAGAGCCAAGAGCCATGGTGAGAAGCCATAAAAACAATTCTTGTGACATTCTTGCTTCTCACAAACAATACCACTCAATCTATATGCCACCGATCAATCTATATCTTGTTATACCCTTAGAATGTTAAGACCACATAAAACACACTAAGGGAATTAGAGAGAAAATTGAAGGCTCCCATTCATGGTGTAAGGATCCTTGGCCTAGTACCTCAATAGTTGGTGAAGTGCACTACATCCAGCTTGAACCTTAAGAAACTAGGAGAACCATGAATCATCCACCTAAATGTTGCAGCCCATACAAATAAGGCCGGCAGACCATACATGAAAACATGGATAGTACTATTAGCAGGTGACATGGGCATTTGAGATCGTGACATGCAATCCTAAGAAAAATGTGACACTTCGGTATTTTATTTGGAAGGTTGCTGCTAGGTGCAAAGTCAGGTTTCACATTGGCTAAGCTTTTGATATATATCATAAACCATCCTTTGTTTTCTCTGACCTGGAAAGTAGCAGACCATGGCTACAGCAAGTGACAAGAAAGGAGTAGAACCCCATTCCCATCCTCGTTTGAGGACCAACGAATGGCTGACACAACACGCAGACCTCTATCGCAAAGCAACCTTCCATCCTTTCATACAAAGCATTCGCAATGGATCGCTCGATTTCAACTGCTTCAAACGTTGGCTGGTAATCCTTCTTTATTTGTTTAATTGAAGATGAGCAGGATTTGAGAAAAATTAAAAACCAGGGTATATTGCTTTTGAAGGGAGAAAGTCAATTGTTTTGTTAGGTACTGGATCAAGCCATGGGAGGCAGTGAATCTCTCTAACTAACTATACCATTATTCTCCTCACGGAGATATTATTAAACTGATCGCCATTAAAATAACTTTTAGAGTCATGGAAACCTGTTAGCAACCCAAATCTGTGTTTTCCTCAACTCTGCCCTAAATCTCTAACAACCATGAAATCCACCCAATTTTCCTTTTAAACCAAATTGAGGGATTATATATACCCTAAAATTAGCATTGCAGCAAGACATAGACCAACTATTTCAACGAAGTCAAACCAGAGTGTTAAGTTGGGTTACCACTGTCTTTCAAGAGTGCTGTAAGTTGGATACATTCCAGTGTAATACTCTCAACTTGGGGAAGGGTGCACCTGCCACACAGTGATAATTGGAAGCATCTTGTCGCCAAAAATCCAGAAGGGAATTCTCCTACTCCATTCTCAAAATTGTTAGAGATGAAGGCTAGGGTCTCTAGGGTTTTCTGTTATTGTCACTGATGCGTGTGGAAGGTCCAATATATTACCTATATTTACAAATTGATACTTGATCTTATGTTCTGACAGCATCTTGCATAAATGATTCTTATGGTTATTTTTCTATCTCCCCATCTTTCCTGGTTAAGTAGAGTGTCCAGGAGATCGGATCTCAGATCTTTAGATATTTTCCTATCACTATATAGTTACAGACTTAGAGTTGTTGGTTGCTACTATATTTGCCCTCATATTGACTCTGTTCCTCCCGACTCTCAAATGAAAAACTGATTAACAAATCAAACACAACATGCTTGTTTTATCAATATCCACAGGCAAGAATTCCAATTCAGCCCAATATAAAATTGTGGTTTTTTGGAGCCAAAAGCTCGGAAAACATTACATACAACATACATTTTTGAGAAGATAATATTTATTCATCAGAATCTAGATGTTTTAGTTCTATCGTTACATACAAAATATATGTAAACAGGATTTAACTTGGTTGTTCTCTATATTTCTAAAACAGCCGTTTCATTCCATTTATACTTAATTCTAATATCTATTGATTCAGTATTCCATTATGTGCATCTTAAAAGGTGAATTTTATGGCAAAACTGTTTGATGGATGTTCATTTATATTTTATTGTGTACCCAAAATATCAAACAGTCTGTATATGACTATGATTCATTGCAGGGTCAAGACTATATATTTGTAAGAGAATTTGTGCGCTTTTTAGCAAGTGTGTTACTTAAGGCACCCAAAGATTCAGCCAATGAAGATATAGACCTTATACTAGGCGGCCTTGTTGCTTTGGACCAAGAACTTTCATGGTTTAGGAAGGAGGCATCAAATTGGGAAGTTGACTTTCTTAATACTAATCCTCAAAAGGCAAACAAAGACTACTGCAGGTGCCGCTTTCCTTGTCTTGATATGAAATACTCTTTTACCATTTGTAATTTAGGAACTACTCTTTTACCATTTATGATTTCTCTCCTTGTGGTTAAATTTGTGCAATTTGTCTTACTTATGTATACATAGGAAACAACATAAACAAGGAAAGTACATGAATAATGCCTGTTTATTTTTATTACATAAGAAGGCCTGAATCATCTGTGTATTTTTTCAACTAATTTGTGGTACTACTCAATTAAGAAATTGACAGGTTTCTCGAGAGTCTCATGCAACCAGAAGTCGAGTATGCTGTCATAATTGTGGCACTTTGGGCCATTGAAATGGTGTACTGTGACAGCTTTGCAATTTGTTTGGAAGTTGATGCCAAAACTCCACCAGAATTGATTGAAGCCTGCCAGCGCTGGGGAAACGAAGGATTTAAGCAGTATTGCGTATCTTGAAGCCTGCCAGCGCTGGGGAAACGAAGGATTTAAGCAGTATTGCGTATCTTTGCAGAAAATTGCAGATAAAGCTTTGGATAATGCCTCTCATGATGTGCAACAGAAAGCAGAGGCAGCCTTTGTACAGGTGCTAAGGAATGAAGTTGAGTTTTGGAATATGAGCTATGATGACAATAATTGAGCAGTCATTTTGGAACATAAAAAAGCTTCATTAGGTTGGAATTTGGTTTTGAGGTGAAAGTACATGAGTTGATGTGATAGTATTTTAACTATCTCTATATTATATTTTAATAGTTGTTTTTTTATTATTAAAGTCATATTATAAATTATTTTATTGATGAAGTTCAAATTATATTTAAAAAAATATTTTTACCAAAGTTGAGTTGATAATTATGTATTGAAATTTTGATTCTTTTGTGAACTTCTTAAAATGATTTTTTGTAAGTAAGTTAGTTACAGCTGTATTTGTCGAGGAATTCCTTTAAAGGACAAAGCCCTATTGCCATCTCATGGCAAGATTTTGTTTAGAACCCTCATATTTCAAAAGAAATGTTGATTCCTTTTGTGAACTTCTAAAAATGGATTTTTGTAAGTAGCTTAGTTGGAGTTATATTTGTTTAGGAATTCCTGAAAAGCATAGAACCCTGTTACCATCATATAGCACGGTCTTTTTTTTAAACCCTTAGATTTTCAAAGATTTCCAAAGGGTTGAGGTTTAATTGTTAGGAAATAATGAAAATGAAGGCATTTTAGTAAATTTTGAAGTTTTACATATAACCTTCACTAAGTGTTGGCTCAGTCGCACTTGCACAAATCTTTCCTAATGCTGGAGGGTTGAAGACCCAAGGTTCGTCCAGAGCTTCACCAACAAAACCCACAAGGTATCGACATATC
The DNA here is from genome assembly GCA_900067695.1 of Picea abies. Classification (NCBI taxonomy): domain Eukaryota; kingdom Viridiplantae; phylum Streptophyta; class Pinopsida; order Pinales; family Pinaceae; genus Picea; species Picea abies. Next base: position 9,393 of record CBVK0101903496.1, read on the forward strand.
AATCCTCAGTCAAACACTGATGAAGGTCTCACCCGAGATGCCATGAGGATCACAAAGACCATCTGGTCTTGTGTCAGTGATGATGAAGGACTAATGGACAAACTTCCATCCAGGTGGGCATTCAAACAATCCATTGCAAACTACTTAGCAATTGTGTTAGGTGCTTTCGGTCCACCTTTGCGCGCGTCCCATCCTTCTTAGCGCTAGGGAGTTTTAGACCAAGGGCTCGTCCAGAGTTGTCCAACAAAAACCCCAAAGCACCGACATATCAATCCTCAGCCAATGCCGATGAAGGTTTCACCCGAGATACAAAGAGGATCACAAAGACCATAGGGTCTTGTGACATGGATGAAGGCTTAAACACATGAAAAGTCACTGCAATTGGCATCCATGTAACTCATGTTTAATAGACTATTAGGACTAAGAATTAAAACAATACACACACATGTTCAACTCATAGACTATTAGGACTAAGAATTAAAACAATACACACACATGTTCAACTCCTCCATAATAGACACAGAATGAATCAGAACTGTCATGTCTTTATTACTGGAAGCATTCCATCATATCGAAGATATACATTACGCAGGACAGACACATATGAAAACCATGGAATTTCACATCTTTACTATATAAAACCTCATAATTACAACATGTTGCACAATGCACCTTTGCTCAAAACTTAGACATAGAATAGACACATGATTATATTCAAAGAATTACAACAATACAACAGACTCAGAGTGAGCTCGATACTGATAGCTAAGTCAACTCAAAAACTCTAACTCTATTTCTGATGTTAAAGCTTCCTTTTATAGTTTTTTTCACTAGGGAGCGTTGTCTATTTCTGCTATGCTCCACTCGTTTGTTTGATACAATTGCCTTGCATGCTTCTAGTGCCTGCGAGCGCTCCACGTAGACTTTCTACATCAAGGGAAATATTAACTGTTTGTCCAACTCGTTCTCTAGTCGTCCCACATCTTTGTATGTTGTTGGTAGTAATCATTCAAGAAGATTTCTTGATGATTCCTTTCTTGATTCTGGTGGGCATCTTCTTGATTTCCAATGCAACTAAAAAAACTCAAACCAACGCGTACTTGGAGGTCTTTAAGATTGGTGCACTATAGACAAAACTCGGTCTGGTGCACATTTTAGGCCATTCCTTGCGCATTTCCTTAGGCGTGCGCAAAACTATGGAATGAGCATGCACAACTTCGTTTGTGCATGCACCGAAAACTGAAGTTCTCCCCACCACTATTATCTGGCTCGTCCTCAAGCCAACTGCTGAAGTTCTGAAGGTGGATAGTTGAAGTAAGAGTAGATCATTGTCCTTCAATCACAAGCTGTGAGGGCGGTAAGTTGCTCAAGCCAGAACCTTCGTTGGTGCATGTGGAGGTGGATGAGGGATTTGTTTAATGCCCCCCAACAAACACCAACTAATGAAGAGAAGTGAGGTTCCCTCAAGAGAGAGCATCATTCTTTGTTGTTCTTTTTGATCTGGGGTAATCAGACCAAAAAGAACAACAAAGAATGATGCTTAATGAAGAGAAGTGAGGTTCCCTCAAGAGAGAGCATCATTCTTTGTTGTTCTTTTTGATCTGGGGTAATCAGACCGAGTCGGACATCGTGCCCGCTCGAATTCGGGAGGGTTGTGGAGCGAAGAGGATATGGGGGAGTAGGGGTAGTACCAACGAGATGGAAGAGGGGAATTTGGCTTGACATCGTGGCTTTGGGAGGAGGAGCGAAGAGGATAGATGATGGGAGGGATCCCGACGAGGCCATGAGTAGGGTCTCGTCCTATCAACAAAGGGGGTGAAGCATGGGAAAATGGAAGCAACTCTTGGCTTAGAGGGATGGGGAGCGGCCATGAGTAGAAAACGCGGTTCAGAACACTGTGGCGTACTAAGCCGATACTGTCAAGGACATGAGTCAATTGGACCTCAAACGAGTAGGGGTTGACATACGAGCCACCTGCTTGAACACTGTAGTGGAGTCTCTTGAGTTGCTCGATCGAACTGATGATAAAATATTATAAAGAGCAGGTTAAGCCATGCCATGGGAGAGAAGTGGGAGAATCACAATGGAAATGTGAAAGGAAGTTTTGAATGGAGCTGAGAGAAAATTATTGTATGGAGAGAGTTGGGGCCATGAGATATATATAGAGGAGAGATGGTGGGGAAGGGGAGGAAGGAGGGAATGAAGAATTTAATGGAGGGGATGGCTTGAAGGACAAGTAGGAAGTGACGGTAAAATGAGGCTGACGGGGAGATGGATTTTGTTGATCGGTCATATTGGAGAGGGTTATTGGAGAATGGGATGTTGCAACCAAGTGAGTACTTGTGGCATGTGTGAACGGCCCATATGGGATTGTTTTCCCTTTTGGGAACTGAAGCGTCAGGACACTCCCTTAACACCCATGTGACTTGTACATGAGTAGGACCCTGTACTTCTTGGCCAAGACACAACCGAAATTGGAAATCTCGATGATCTACACCCTTTTTCACTAGATTGATGTCACCTATGTGATCGATATGAATGTTTGTGCTGTCAAAATGTAAAGTATGCCAACTAGGAATGATGTTGTGTGTTGTACAACCTATTCTAAGCCTACTCTATGAATATGAAAAGATGAAATAGAGCTAAGTTGTGGTTGCTAGCATCTTCTCCAGTCTGAATCTGCGAGAGATGATCTAATCCAACATTGTGTTTGCTTGGCTTAACAACAACTCCAAAGTCAAATTCTTGAAACAACAACAACCACCGACAGATTTAGCCACCCAACACTAGTTTTTTAATTAAATACTTGAGGGCATAATGATCAGTGAAGAATTTGAAAGTGGACCCAAACAAGCCGTGGCATAATGTTTTCAAGGCATATACCATGTCCAGGCCCTCACGCTCGGTTATAGTGTAATTCCTTTCGACATCGAACAACTTTAGATTGGAAAAATAGATCGGATAATTGATATTTCCCTCCCCTGGTTGTGCCAGAATGACACCCAACGCAATGGACGAAACATGGACATGAACATGGAAGAACTTTGACCAATCAGGGAAAATAAAAATGGACGCAATAACTAGCTTTTCTTTGAGGGTATCGAAAGCTTACTGGCATTTTGTTGTCCATTGATATTTAATATCCTTGTGCAACAACCTTTCCAATGGAGCCACAATCTGAGCATAATTATGGATGAAATGCATGTAGTATCTTGTATGTCCCAATGTTGCGCACATTTCTTGAACTGAAGTGGGGGCCACCATATTCAAAATGGCGACAATTTTAGTCAGGTACACGAGTAAACCATCTGTTCACACGACGTGGTCCAACAATATACCAAAGGGTGTTCAAAAGATGCATTTCTTCAAATTCAAAGAGATCTGTAGTTGGCGGCATTGATCCAACATTAATCGAAGAGCTTGCATGTGTTCTTTTTATAGATTGAACATAGTCCAATCATCCAAGTATACTTTAAGGAACTTGTGGATAAATTCCTTGAAGGTCACGACCACTATCCGGAAAAACACTACAGGGGCATTTTTTAAGCCAAAGGGCATGACTATGTATGCAAATGACTCCCATTTGGTCGCAAAGGTGGTTTTAGCATGATCTTCATCTATGATCTGAACTTGATGATATCCTGAGAAGCCACCCGTGAATGAGTAGGCTTCTTGACCACCAACATTTTCCAATACCTCGTTTGTGAAGGGTGTCGGGAAAGGATCATGGACATAGGTTGCATTCAGAATCCTCAAATCGACACATATGCAAATTTCCCCAGTCTTTTTAGGTTGCATGAGCATAGGGCTAATCCAATCAAATTCCTCCACAGGGACAATGATCCC
>CBVK0101903729.1:0-23984 GCA_900067695.1 Picea abies
GCACCAAATTAGCCAACTTTTAAAATCAACATATATTCAACCTTCATCGTCACCTTGTGTGTCCCAAACCTTTATTATCCCCAAAAAGGATGTCATTGAATGGTGCCTTGTGACGGACTGTTGTTCTCTTAATATATATACAGTTAAAAATCGCTACCCACTACCCCGGATTGAGGATTTTCTAGACCACTTAGAAGGGGATTTTTTCTTCAGTAAGATGTATTTGACAACTAGCTACCATCAAGTTTTCATGCACGTAGAAGACACATGGAATACCATTTTCAAGACAAAGTTTGGGATTTTTTATTTTTTTGTAATGTCATTTGGGTTTTCAAGACAAAGTTTGGGATTTTTTATTTTTTTGTAATGTCATTTGGGTTGAAAATTTCATCAACCACATTTATGTACTTAATTAATGATATCTTCTAGCCACACTTGGGTAATTTTGTGGTTATCTATCTAGATGATATATTGATCTTTAGTAAGTCATGCGTAGAGAATCTTCAACCACACTTCGGTAAGTTTTTGGTTATCTATCTAGATGATATATTGATCTTCACTCAGTCATGGTTAGAGCATCTTCAACTTGTCTGCAATGTGCTTGATCTCTTGCAGGCACATAAGCTTCAGGAAAAAGAGAAGAAGTCATATTTTGGATAGACCTCAGTTCAGTATTTGGGTTTCATTTTGTACACAATAGGGGTGTGCCCAGTCCATATCATGTACATGTTTTGGCACAATGGCCAACACTCTCTAATGAGCATGACATCAAAATTTTCATGGGCGGTATTAATTTCTCTAGGAAATTTGTCTCCCATTTTTCTCAACTAGCCTACCCCCTACACCATCTATCCAATTCTACAAAGTTTATTTGGAATGCAAAGGTCGAGCACCACTTTTCTAAGATAAAGACAACACTATGTTTTTCCCTTTTTATTTTTCTGTTGGTATGACTTAGCCTTTTGAGACTGAGGCATATGCATCTTAGTTCCCCATTGGGTTTGTTATTAAACAAGGAGGTCACGTGGTGGCATACTATTCAAAAACTATTCCCAACGACAGATTTAATTACAACACCTATCATAAGGAGTTATATAGTTTGGTATAGAAATTGAAGCAATGCCACCATTATATTCTCATCAAATAAATAATTCTGCATACATATCATCACCCCTTGATCTTCATCAATTCATAGAGAAAGATTCAAGAGTAGCTCCATATAAAGTCAAAGTCCTATATTCAACAGTTTCATCTCATAATAAAATACAAGAAGGGTGCCACTAACAAGATGGATCACTTCTTAAGTCAACCACCTACTAGAAGGGTGCCACTAACAAGATGGATCACTTCTTAAGTCAACCACCTACTCATTTCCTGCACGTTTTAGTAGTGTGTTTTCCAGCATATGATGCCTAGAAAGAGATGTAGGAAATAGATCCATGTTTTGGAGAAATTTGGAGAGCGTTGTAGCAACCTAAAATAATCAACCACACTCCCTTTTTGGATTACACTATCCGTGATGGTTTCCTCTACAAACACAATCAGCTGTATGTGCCACAGTCCGAAGATCATCTTATTATCATTCAATAAGAACATGCCACTACGTGTGGGAGGAATTTTGGCATAACCAAGACTATCTTCGATCTCCAACGCCACTTCTACTGGACTTCACTTCCCAAATAGTTAGAGAAATTTAGTCTCTCTTAATCTTTTTGTTCACAAAGTGATCCATCCAACTGTAAGCATGGTTTGTAACATCCTTTACGAGTGCCATTCCATCCTTGGGAATCCATTTCCATGGATTTTCTAGGTGGTCTTCCTACTACTCTTTGCAAACATGATGTTATTTAGGTATTTGTTTGTCGTTTTTATAAGATGGATCTTTTCCTCCCCTGTCTTAAGACTACCTCTGATTCTCAGACCCCCAACCTCTTCTTCCATCATATTTGGGCTCACTTTGTATTTCCGAGTAACATTATTTCTGATAGAGACTCTTGCCTCCTCGACACCCTCTAGTGTACTCTCTGGTCATTTTTGGGTATCCAACTTCATTTTTCCACTACCTTTCACCCCCAAACCAACGAGAAAGAAAAAAAATTCAATCATAATTTGGTCCACTCCCTTCAAAACTATTTTCCAAAAAATAAAATGGTACTCATATCTGAATATCATACAAAATACTTACAATAGGACCACAAAATCCTTCGTGTGTTTCCCCCCATTTGAAGTGTCTTGAGTTTGAGCCCCTTGCTCCCTTAGAGATTGCCCTCAATCTTGACCCTTTGGGATTTTCACGCCAACAAAAGGAATAAAATTCAGCGCATAATTTATACAGAATATAACACAGTGCCAGATCTTGGTACCAGTTTGCTTGCAAGAATCCCAATAACGTGCAAAATACAGGCATGTCAAACATGACATGCAATTTTCCTTTCAGCTGAGAGATCATGTGTCGTTATTTCTAGACTAACACTACTTCAAAGGCCACCACCATAAGTTGCACCCACTATGTTATGGACCTATATATTGTTTTGGAATGAATTAGTGAGAATGCATATTGTATGGACTTGCCTACATAGCTTGGCATCGATGATGTGCTCAATGAGAACAATATCAATATCTTTTAACCACCTCTCCTTGAGGAAGCAATAACAGTTCAACATCCCATGGATAACATTCCAAATTTTCAGTTACCTCTAATCACTGATAAAAGTATTGACTCCAAGACCAGAACAACTCACCAACAACAATATCTTTCATATATTGTGGGTCAAAAGGGACATACACGACTCATGCTAAATGGATGTCTACAACAACATTGCATCACAATTTCCATCATTTGTTGATGGAAGAAGGGGTGCTTCCAAATCTAAACAAGGGGGAATTGGGTCACCAAGAAGTGTGCATCACTTCCTTGGCCACTCAAGATGAGGGGGCACTCGGTAACTAGTGTTGTAATGAGCTTGAGCAATTTCTACTGCAAGCCTTTAGTTTAGTTCAATTGTTTCTATTGTAGTCACTTAGTTCGCTTGAAAATTTTCCGTTGCAAAAATTTAGTACGTTTCAACAACTTCCATTGTAAACAATTAATAATGAGAAGGAAAAATTCACCTTTCTTATAGAAGGAGCTCCTTTCTCACTCAATGGAATTGATGGTCATTTTTTGTTCTAATCCAGTTTCTCTATTTTCGTGTATACTATGTTTTCATGTATGTTGTGATGTCTCAATTTTTTTCTTCACTACACATTGAGTTGTTGTTTGTGTTTTTCATATGTGTATTCCAGATCACGTTAATTTATCATAGAATTAGTGTGGGTGAGCTTAGATTTTCCATCGAGGAATCATATACTATGACAATCAAAGTGAATTAGCTAAGAATCTTATTGTTGATGGTAAGATGAATCATGTTAAAATTTATGTTCATTATTTGAGACAATTGGTATAACATAATTTTGTGTATCATGTTTATTAGAGGATAGATGATCAAATCCATGATATATTTACAAAGCCTTTAACATAAAATAAGTTTGTGAAAATTGAGACTATGTTTGGGCTCCTAGTAGTTGCAATCATGGGGGAATGCATACAAAATATGATTTCATCTCTTGAATCATTAGAGAATTATGTTTGCAGATGGGTGTTAGTATGGAAAGTTCATAGCACCTTTAGATCCTCTAGAGGAAGTAAGCTACAACAGGAATTCTATTGAGAGTCAAATGGGTAGTTGCTTGGTAAGTTAGGTTGTAATGTACCAAGGGAGTATAATATGGGGTACCCAGAGAGGTATACTCTTTAATGTAATGTGTCTAAAATTATGGAATAATCTCTTTAGATTGTTAGAAGAAATAATATAATAACAAGAGGTAGTTGGAATAGACCCCGAGGTATACTCATGAGAAATCATATATACACATGAGTATCATTATATTGAGATATGTTGGATATTGATTATTGTATTATAGAAAACATTTCTTATGGAGTAATTCCTTCCCTAAGGACTATTTGATGGTGTACCCTACCTTAAGGGTTCTCTCTACATTCTTGCATTATTTATGGTGTGAATTCATTTTGGATATTCTCAAGCTCAAGGTTTTGATATCTTTATCTACCAAGTTTTACTACAAGTGGTATTAGAGCTCTTAGAGCTCTTTTTTTGGGAAATAACTTGGAATATTTTTTCCTTCTTTTTAGTATAATTTTCAAAGGGAAAAATAGGTAGATGTCATTCAGAAAAAAATTTAAATATTTTTTTATACAATTTGAAGAATCCATCGATAAATACAAGTTCATCTTCGAAACAATTGTTGAAATCTGTGTATGGAAAGTGAAGTTGTCATTGATTGAAAATCAATTGTTTTAGGGTTTTTTTTGTGGTGGCTTCATAGATTGCAAAACTGCCTAGATTTCCATCAAGCTAGTGCCAATGGATGCAATGGCTATGGAATTTCATAATCATTCTCATAATAGAGATTCCAATAAAAATTCATAAAGTTGTGGTCATTTCAAAATTGCCACATCAAAACCCTAGCTACACAAAGGAACTACATCGCAATGTAAGTGACCACATCAAAACCCTAGCTACACAAAGGAACTACATCGCAATGTAAGTGATTTCTCCAAAACCCTAGTTCTATTACAAGGTTATTGAAAGGAAGATGTATCTTATAGGAAAATATAATGATTCTAGTATTGAATAATCATGAAGAATTGCAAGAAAAAACTCAAATCACGTGGAGAATCTCTCTATAAAAATATTTACACGATGATGACACCATATGGAAGGACACACTTCCAGATGATGTATTGGCGATTTCATGTGAGGCACATGCACAATTATTTTTATACATCTCATGCAAAGAAGAAGGATTAATAGATACTTAAGGGTTTATTTTCATGTGACAAATCTCTATTTCAAGTTCATGGATGTACTCAATAATATAAATTCAATATTTCTTTTAAGCGTAGTTTCATCAATTTAGGCTTGGCTAAATGATTGTAAGTGCCTACAAAGCATATTCAAATCACAATAGTTAAGAAGTGATAATATAGTTTTGGAAAGAGAATATATACTTTTATTTCAAAGATGAAGCAACAATATCAGGTGAGTCATTTTACGGGCTGGAAATATTCAAACTTCTAGATGAAGAATAAGAAAAAATATATTTAGACACATGGTAAGGAGGGCCTATGGGTTTATGAATGTATTCAATAGGAAAATACTATCATTTCCATAAACCATAGTAGTAAGGATAATTTATGTCAATGTTAATTTGGATAAAAGATTTAAAGTTCTTGTAAAACATATTCAAAGCACATAAGTTGAGGATGAGAATTTTCAAATTTTTAAATGTTTCAAGATCCATGGATAAATGTGTTGCATTTTTAATTGCATGTTATAGATATAGACGATGTAAATATTGTTCTTGGATATTCTTGAATGAAGTTAATTGATATAATTAAATTAATATTAATGTGCAAAAAAGATGAATTTTTTGTATCACATTGTAAGATATATCTCTTACAAAATAAGAAAAACCCATGGTCCTACATGAAAAATTCCTTTGAAGCTAAACTAATTGTAATACTTACCAACACATGAAGAGTCTAAGGTTGAAAATGATACATAAGTAGGGCCTATAGAAGAACATGAAGGAAATCTCCATGAATAGCATGAATACGAAGAACAATCTACAAAGTTGCATTCCTCAAAAGAACCATACGTTCAAGAGTCAAAGACAAAAGAACCAATAGCCAAAGCTATTCCATATTTCTATAGCTTTGGCTCTTGGTATTCAATAAGGGATTCTTGACTCGAAAAAATGATAACGCCTTGATCACAAATCCCTTATTGAGGGATGGCTTTCCCGGAAGTTGGACCCCTAAGTCAACATGCTTTAGATAGTTACTGCTATACCAGAGAGATACAATTAAATGTAAAGCATGTTTCATGTAATAAAATTAATTCTAGAGAATGAAAATGATCTCAGCTAGTCGTGAAACCCTAAGTCAACATAATTTAGATAATTACTGGTATGATTAGCTACCAGCAAAATAAAATCAAATGTCAAGCACGTTTCATGTAATAAAATTAGGGTGATCTCTAGACTTTCTCGAGAATGAAAATGATCCCACTTCATGACAGATACGAAACTAGATAATATATTCAGAATACGCATTGGAAAGTTGATTAAAGAAAGTTGGAATGACGATAGTTAGTCATTTTGATATCGTCTTCTTCACTTGTCCGCTGCAACTTTCCCTTCGTCTGATTGACTTCCTAATTTCTGAAGGAAGTCGTTCTGGTTAGTGACTTGAAACTGATGAAATTAAGACTGCAGACTTTTGTGCCGCACATAAACCCTACAGTCAACGGCTATTACCTATTGGATGGTTTTCAGGGAACCCTAATTCAAGATGCTTAAGATGGGGCGATTGCCTATTGGTTGATGGTTTTCACGGAACCCTAAGTCAAGATGCTTTGAAGACTACTTTATGTGCACCGATCATTCTCTGTAGTAAATAGAATCGTCTAACAATTTGAAGTCTACTTTAAGTGCACAGGTCATTCTCTATAGTAAATAGAATGTTACACGAACGTTCTCTCAGTAGTTAATGTTAAATTGCCTGATTTGAATTTGAAACCAAAATTGAGTAAACCATCACAAACAAAACGTAAAGTGAATACACATAAAAAAATAAAGTCAATGCGCTTACGATAATGGAGAAATTGGGAACTCTTGAATGATACATGAGTTGTGGGAAGCACGTTGTAAATTTGACTCTTGATTATAATGGATTTTTTTTTTTAATTATATATATATATATATATATATATATATATATCATAGTTTATTAATTATATATATTTTTGTCATTCAATGCAAATTGCATAATAAAACTATTTTTCATAATTAAAAAATAAAGTGTGAATGATTTATATATATAAAAAGATAAAAAAAAAAATTATATTTCATGGAAAGGAAATATACATATTATTATCCCTAAAAAGAATGTCATTAATTATCTTTCTTCTTTCTTATATGTTCACTCATTTTTTTACATCACAATATAAAAAAACATTATGTGATACTCTTCTTATTAAAAAAAACTAATCCACGTAAACCTTACATAAAAAAAAAAAAAACAATCTTATTTTTAATAACCCTAATAGCCCTACAGACTAAAGGTCATCCCATAGCAGATCCACCCTTTGAAAAATTCTTGGAAAGTGAGAACACTTTCATCTAAAGAAAAACCCACTTTTGAAAGATCTTTATCCAATGAATTGAGGTCTATGTATATGTAAGAAATGGAGAACCAGTCCAAAGCAGATAAAAAAACTCATGTTTCATTCAACACAATTTTTAGCAACTTGAATCCAAATTTACTGAAAGTTGCAAATTGAGAGGGATAATAATATATGTTTAAAAATATAATATTTATTAAAAATTAATACATCAGTGTAAATATTACTTTATATAACATATTTATCATAATACACATTATCATAATATTTCTATTTTTTTAATAAATACTAAATTCATCTCTTTATACAATAAAAATTAAAAAATAAATAAATAATTATAAATTAATAAAAGGCTCTCCTCTCTCACTCAATGGAATTGACAGTCATTTTTTGTTCTAATTTGGTTTCTTTATTTTCATCTATACTATGTTTTCCTCTATGTTGTGATGTCTCAACTCTATTCTTCACTATGCATTGAGTTGTTGTTTGTGTTTTTCATATATGTATTTCAGATCATGTTAATTTTATCATAGAAGCAGTGTGGGTGAGCTTAGATTTTCCATCAAGAAATTTTATACTATGACAATCAAAGTGAGTTAGCTAAGAATATTGTTGTTGATGGTAAGATGAAACATGTTAAAATTCATTCTCGTTATTTGAGACAATTGGTAGAAGACAATGTTGTGTATCTTGTTTATTAGAGGATAGATGATCAAATCGATGATATCTTTACAAAGCCTTTAACATAAGATAAGTTTGTGAAAATTGAGACTATGTTTGGGCTCCAAGTAGTTGCAATCTTGGGACAATGCATACAAAATATGATTTCATCTCTGGAATCATTAGATAATTATGTTTATGGATGGGTGTTAGTATGGGAAGTTCATCGCACCTCTAGATCCTCCAGAGGAAGTTAGCCACAACCAAGATTCCATTGAGAGTCAACCAGGTAGTTGTTTGGTGAGTTAGGTTGTAATGTACCAAGGGAGTATAATATGGGGTACCTAGAGAGGTACCTAAGGGGGGTAATTAAGGTAATGTGGCCAAAAGGTACCTAGAGAGGTACCTAAGGGGGGTAATTAAGGTAATGTGGCCAAAACTATGGAACAATATATTTATATAGTTAGAAGGAATAATATAATCATAAGAGGTAGTTGGAATAGACCCCAAGGTATACTCATGGGAAATCATATATACACATGAGTCTCATTATATTGAGATATGTTGGATATTGATTATTGTATTGTAGCAAGCATTTCTTATGGAGTAATTCCTTCCATAAAGACTATTTGATGGTGTACCCTACCGTAAGGGTTTTTTCTACATTCTTGCATTCTTAATGGTATGAATGCATTTTGGATATTCTCAGGCTCAAGGTTTTGATATCTTCATCTACCAACGTTTACTACAAGTGGTATGAGAGCTCTTACTTGGGAAATAACTTGTAATATAGTTTCCTTATTTTTGTATAATTTTGAAAGGGAAAAATAGGTCGATTTCATTCATATTTAAAAAAAAAAAAAACAATTGTGTACAATTTGAAGAATCCATCGATAAATACAAGTTCATCTTGAAAACAATTATTGAAATCTGCGTATTGGAAATGATGTTTCCACTAATTGAAAATCAATTGTTTTAGGGTTTTTCTTGTGGTGGCTTCATAGATTGAAAAACAAATATATTTTGATATAGTTCCGAGATTTCCATCAAGCTAGTGCCAATGGATGCCATGGCTATGGAATTTCTTAACCATTCTCATAATCAAGATTCCAATAAATATTCATAAAGTTGTGGTCATTTCAAAATTCCCGCATAAAAAACGTAGCTACACAAAGAAACTACATCGAAATGCAAGTGATTTCTCCAAAACCATATTTTTATTGCAAGGTTACTGAAAGGAAGATGTATTTTTATAGGAAAGGAAAATATGGTGGTTCTAGTATTGAATAATCATGAAGAATTGCAAGAAAAAAAACTCAAATCATGTGGAGAATCACTCTATAAAAATATTTATAGGATTACATAGTTCCACATGATGTGTTGGCTAAGAAAATAATCAAAAAATATGTTTTTTTTGTTTACATATGATGTACAGTTACGTTGGTTGTGCAGTGCCTCATTAATTACACGCTTTTAAGGCACCCAACCCCCTAAGTACCTTCTAATGGATGGGGTATTGAATTTTCGTTTTTCCTCAATCACCTCAAATCCTTTTGTTGAGGGAACCATTGTCTTCTGCTTGTCAAGATATTTCCACCGACTACCACCATGCGCAAAACCAATCTTTGGATCGAAAGTTATGGGCTTATAAAGTTCCTTAGTCCTTCATTGGTAAAATACCACCTCACTTCCACGTGGCTCCCTGTCACTTGTGGCATATGACACGACAATTACATGGAGCCTGCCATCTAACCCATCAATCCCTCCAAATAAACTGCTCAGATTCAGTTGGTACATTCATTTTCCATCTGAGTCACATTTCACTTTGATTGGCACACTCTAATAAATGCACACTTTGACATATATGACAATCCTCGGAGTTGGGAAATCAATGAACACAATTGGTTCAAAATCTCTAACTTGCAAGGAGATTAACTACCTCATCCTCATTCTAATGTTAAGTGAATAGGTGGGACCCACGACAATCTATGAATGAGATTGAATATCTCCTCTTCATCGATCTGTGGCTCATTTGACCTCTCAGAGCCCCCTAGCAACCCTACACTCAGACATCCCAATGGTCTTACCCTCTGATCGACTATGGAGATCTATCCACTCACCTGCCACCTCGGTTATTGTTTCCACTATGTACCTTCCACCTAGCAGGACACATGGCACTCATACTACATCACGAACCACTCCCTCCAAATTCCAAATCACCATGATACATGGCCCTTCCTCATGGACTAACATGGTGCACACGACATCACCAAGCAATTGGCTCATCCATCTAGGTACTAACACATGTCCATTGTGCGTTGGTTGGGTGACATCATCCTCCTCTGCTCCAAGTTTATGAGGGAAGGTCGGAGCCTTTCTCTACCAAGACACGAGATGCTAAATTCCCTCTTGAGCTTATATGAAGATATACAGGTGAGGTCTCTTCCCTCTCCTCGATCGATGACTCAGATCCCTTCTCGAAGTTTCTCCCATCAAGGTGCACCCTCTCTAAAGTCACACATCACTTTGAACACAAGCGCTTTGATAGATCTTATGATCCTCATTCTCTTCATCTGAAAATTGACATCTGCTCAAATTTCACAACTTCACGACAGTTAAGAGTTCTAGGTTCCCTTGACTCTAAACGTACCATACCAAATCCAACGATCATAACCAACGTGGATCACCTATGACCAATCAACGACTCTAGATCTCTCTCGAATTTCCTTCCATTAGAGTGCATCTCCTCCAGGATATCAACTCACTTCGACCAACACCCCTCCAATGAACAGTCGATATTCTCCCAACCTATAGATATGAGGACTAGGATTATGACACGAGTCCCCATACTTGAAACTGACAGGAAATCACCCTTGATCTTTTCCATAAGTTAGATTATGACATGTGTCATCCTCTGGACACAGTGGCACTTCGATATCTAGACCTTTCGATAGGTTGAGAACCAATATCATTGGTCATGGTTCTATCTGGCACATGCTCTGATAAACCAATGGTCCTTGTTGATTCAAATCCTCCCCCCTTAGAGCCCTAGTGTGACCCTGCACTCAAATAATCTAATATATTATCCTCTGACAAGATTATAGTTCCATCAACAGTCAAAATTTCCTCGCCTCTAACCCTACGACTATTCAACAATTGTCCTTAGCACAGAGTGACCCTCGTCAGATTTCCACTACATCCCTACGCTTGACCACTTTGGTGACCATGCCCCTAACCAACTTATGACCGATATCTATGGTCCAGGATTAACTGAGACCTTTCTCCAATGGATCCAATGACTCCTATTGGCTTGGATCTTCTCCCATCAAACTCCCACGCCACCTTATGCCCAAGCAATAAGATGGTTGTGTTCCCCAACCAATGTTCAGGATCAAATCATTATGTTGAACTGATGATTATGATCCTTCCAAAGAAAAACACAATGTTTCCTTAGGTTTAACACTCTCATCCAAGACTTAGGAGGTAAAGGATTTATTTTAAGGATTTTCCAGGATTTTTACCAGGCCTTCTTGGCCTTCGCCCTATTTAGGAGCTACTGATGAATTCTTCTCCTATCTTGATGAAGATTCTACACAACCTCAAGGAGTTTCATTCAAACATGAAATCTCTCTAAACAACATAGAGACCTCTCTAGTTTCAAGAGTACTTATGCCACCATTCTTCCAAATAAGTTTTATACCTTGCAAGATTTCCACTAAGAGGCTTATAGTCTTCGTAGGGTTACACTATAGGGAATTCTCTACTTCACACATCAGAGGCACAAACATACAAATATATCCATAACTATATCAATAAGAGGCAATCGTTTATATTGTACCTTAATTATTCAAACACAAGGATTGAACTTAAACATAGTGATTCAGATGCAAGGATTTACTAAGGAAACACCATTAATTTCAGGCCTGCACAAAAATAACACATCCATAAGAATCCATCTATTCTCTCTACTCAATACATAGGGCCTAAAGAATACTTATCTGTTACAAGTTATAACCAACCCACTGACTTTGCGTTTTTTTCTTTCCACCCAACCATAGGATCTAGATTCTCAGTAACTTCGACAATAGGCCACCCCCGTGCCAATCCATGATACCACCAGGGAAATATTCTCAGACCCCAATCCCCCATCTACTATGTTATGCCTTCTCATTTTCCCTTGATGTATTCATTTGTGTGCTTCTCTTACATGCCTCCCTTAGGAAGGTTCTCGAATTGTCCTCTTTCTTTTATTAGAAGGAAACCCATGGGTCAATCATGGGGACTCATGGTGATCTCCCTTGATATCCTCTAACTGACAATTTTTTTCCCTCGTGTATCCATCCATACTTCCATTCATTTAGGGTGGTTGGTTTCTCATCCACTGGTCCTCCCTCATTAATTGATTTTTCCTTGAAATTAGATCTAAGTAAAATAATATGAATATTTCAAGATAATACTTCAACAAGGTGGCTTGGGGTCCTTTAGCTTCATATATGATCCTGTCATTCCTCTAGTGGTATCATGGTCTATACTTTCAAGGCTACACCCATCAATCAACTGCTGGCATTTTCAGCCAAACAATAATACTATTATAATGTTCATATACAATGATTAATTACATACTTGGGAGACAGGGGTCTTACAATCCCCTCCCTCTTAAAGGAACATTGTCCTCGGTGTTCTTTTCATCTAAGAAACACCTACCGTGCCTTCATATTTTAGCTACTTTATCAATTGTTTTTTCTCTTCTTGGTCTCGTCCTTTCCCAAACTCTCAATATTTAGCACATGCCTATGCAAATCATGGGTATGCATCCATATGGTTGTCACGTTTACTCAAATCACTATTTTCCCTTGCCATACTAGGCTCATGATCCCAATTCATTAGAAATCAAGGGTTATCAAAGTCTCTGATTACTTGCGGTCACTCACCTTCCAGGCTCAGGCTCAGGAATCCCCTTCTCTACTATACATTCGCTCGGGCAATATATCTTTCCTCCCAAGGATTTCTTGCACCAAAAGAGTTTCAAAGAATTCATTGAGTATTACTATTGAGGAGTCCCCCAATATTTCTCTACTGAGACATCCCTCCATCCTGTGTTACCAAAACACAATATTAGATTTTTTTCACACTTTCCATCTTGATATCCATCATTTATCAATTAAGGACATATTTGTAATCTCACATGTATCACATGCATAGAGTGAATTTTAGGACATACCGTCATCTATTTCAATCAATAATTTATTTGAAATATTCCACCCATATATTTATAATTTCACATTCCAATTTTTCATATTTGTTCCATGGAAGGACTAGATTATACAAGCTCAAGACTTCTTTCCCTGGGAAGGTTGGCTCTTTTACAACCAATAGGATTTGATCTTATTTATGGCTTTACAACACTCCCATATCCAAGACCCTTTCTTCCTACAATTCATTCTTCACACAATCAAACAAATCGTTCATTCTTACGCACATAAATTTCCATTGCACACTTGCAGTGACTCACAAACATTTTTCAAAATTTTTGCATACTAACAATCGCATCACATTCATATATTCAATGATAGAAAATAAAACGAAATTACCATTCCTTACTCATGCATTACTTCAACATACCAATCCTTTCAAGATGCAATCAAACATTAAATGAATTTAATCAATGTGCCAATTCCCATGGCCACATTGACACGCAATGCACCCTTGCATTGATTTTGGATAATCACTTTTGAAGTTAGGTACTTTTCCATGGTGTGCTAGGACTCAATACACTTTTCACCACATGGTTTCTTTATTCACCATTCATTATTACAACAAGAATGTGTTTCCTGCTACGAGATGATCATGACCCCAAATTAGCATACATTGTATGAAATTAAAATTTTACTTTTGAAGTTAGGTACTTTTCCATGGTGTGCTAGGACTCAATACACTTTTCACCACATGGTTTCTTTATTCACCATTCATTATTACAACAAGAATGTGTTTCCTGCTACGAGATGATCATGACCCCAAATTAGCATACATTGTATGAAATTAAAATTTTATATAAATGTATTCCAAAATTATTTCTTTATTAACAATCAGGGTGACAATGTTTATGGCCAACCATGTTTCCTCTCTTTATTATTCCATAATTATGGTAGGAAATTTGAGGGTGATCTTTCCATAATGGGAAGTCCAATACCTACCCTGACATGCAAACACGCATATCCTCAATGCATCCAATCAATGTGACGTTTATGAGCACTTTTGTTCACATTCGTTCATGATTAATTAATGCATTGATGACACGGTTATCCATGAATTTCTTGCAAGGATTTCAATCCTCCTTGACTTACAGAGGCTCTTCCCTCTTATCATTCAATTTACCTTCTTTCATGAATAACAACCTTCTTGGGTATGAATGGCATACAACTTCAAGTAAAAAACCCATGCATATTATCAAGAAAATAAAATATTTCTAAAAGAATTCTTATCCAATCCCTTTCAGTTGCTCATGTCACATAGGCATGGAAATTTTATACATGTCTAGCTACCAACAACCTTTCTAATATTACCTCATCAATGATGCTTCATGGCAACTCCCAAGGTCCCTTGATCAATATTTCAATACCAACCCTTTGGTATTTATCCTCTATTTGGAGTTGTCCACCATTGACAATTGTCATTTCCCAACAACTCCAATATTTTCTACACATAACATGCAGCATCAAATTCACAATTGTATTAGTTGTCATGTTAAATAAAAATGCATGTATTATAGCATTTATATGAACAAAACATTTTCATATGTGTTATAGCATATCTGCATGCACTTGATAAATTACTCCTCAATGCATTTACTAGTGCAATCACATTGATTTTTTTTTGCCTCTTCAATCGTACAATTATCATTATTCTCATGTCTTAGGAATTCATACACAACAACATATCGGTTTTCTCATCCTATAGAAAACACAATAAAAACTAGGAAAGGATTTAAGGGACTCTTCCCTCTCTCCAACTCCTACATAGTTCAGACTCTTCAGTCCAACAAAATATTACCACTTGGCCTGATTTCCTTTGTATAACATGGATTTTAACCTAGGTCATTCTTTTAAACATATTCATTCTTTTATTTCCCTTTGCTTTCATAGTTGTTCTTTTTAAGGTTTATAACTTTGTTAAGCAAATCATCATTTTCGGAGTGAGGAGAGTGTTCCTCCTATCCTCCTCCCTTGCTCAAGAAATATTTCCCTCTTGGTATTTGCCTACTCCGTCCCTTGACCACTTTTAGGAAAGTTTCATCTTGAATTTCTCTGGATAAATCATCATTCTATAGCAACAAGATTTTATTTCACAATTTAATCATGAACCAATTCACTCTGCACATTTAGCAAATAGAAATCAGATCATTCACCATTTATTGATATATCAATTGTTGATGCCTTATATTTAAAATTCAATCTATACTTTTACTCAAGTAGCCCTCGAACCACACTTATTCTCAATAGTCATTAGTGTTATGACTTTGTTATCCTGACAGAGTTCTTTACAGAGTTCTTCCACATGGAAATTCTTCAACATGCAACATTCCTTGCTACATATTCATTACTATTTGAAATGACCTCGACCTTGATTCAACCTCAGTTTCATCATTCCAAGGATTTACCCAATTTTCCATAAGAAATATAAACATGAATTCTTATTATGCATTGATATTATACATTCAAACCAATACCTCTATTTTATTAGCTTGCATTCACATTGTGCTTTCATGCACTTAACCACATGCCTCCGCATATTGTGTTTCCACCATAGGTACACTCTACAATTTATGTGCATATTTATTAAAAATTATTTAAATCATGATTATTCAGAGTCGTTCACATGAAAAATTTAAAGAAACTATCACAATCATATTGTCGGCTTTCATAACATAGAGCATTCTAGATCATTTCTCTTTCATAATTTTACACCATATTTTCCTGAGGAGTGAAGTACACCTTCCTCAATCTATTATTTAAAAAATATAGTCCATACCCTTCTACATAGGGTCAGCCATGCATCCATGACATTATTCCATCCAGGAAAGTAAACTCCTTGCCTTACTTCCCCATTACTCATGAAATCATATCATGTCATAAAGCATATAAATATATCCATATATGTATCATGCATGTGCATTACTTGCACTTTTTATATTATTCATTCATACTTGTCTAATATTAATATTGACCTTATTTGAAGAGAACTTATAGCCATCCAAATGACCAGTCTCCATAGGCATAATCATACTTACGTTTCCTTCTCTCATGGAAACATCCAGAAAGAATTCACGCTTTCCCAACTACTATAAAATAATTTACAATTCTAAAATACAACTAGGTAATTACAACATTACCCGGGGTAGTAAAATGCCCAAATCCAACTTATTTTCATGCTTCAAACAATCATTGGTCAACAGAGCTTTATCGAGGGAATTTATTTCCTAGATTCCCTCTTATTGTTGCTTTAGCATGTCTAGCCATACATCTATATCTATCATCCACATATGGATGTCATCTAATCCATTAGCCTTTAGAAGAAAGCCCCAACATTCTCTCTACTATATTATGTATCGATACTTTACTAATCCTCTACCTTATCTTTATAAGGCTATAAACAATAACATCATCAACATTATTATTCATGTTGTTAGCCTTTTGTCTATTATCGATTCACCTTTGTCCAAAATGATTCCTGACATACCTAGACCTCACAACCAGTAAAAAAATATTCTAAGTCGGTAGGTACATTATACACATGCTCAATCATTTCCATATGCATTACATCATATACTTGTACACCAAGAATTTTACTCATGATTGCAATGCATATGTATGCTGTCTACGTATCTTCAACATTCACAAGAATAGACATCCATTTAGGTGAATAGGTCTATACATTTTCTTGTTACATCCATGAGCTCATAAACTTGCTCATACAGTCATAAAACTTACTTGTTTTATAAGGACTACCAACCGTCCAAAGGACTCCTCTTTATTTTTCTTTAATAGGTTACCCCAACTATAGGCTCCAATCATTATAGGTCAAGTAACGGACCTTACAATTTTCTATCAGCCCTTTGATCATGAGGAATTACACAAACATGGTTTAGTATTTTATTTAAGCAATAAGTAATTTTGCCTATGATTCTATCAATCATACTAAATTCCTTTACCCACAAAGAATTTTCCATAAGGGTATTCACCCTTATATCTATATCCATTCACATTCAAGTCTTACCAAAGCAGAAACATAATTCTCATGTTTCATAAAATGTAAATTTTTTGGTTGTATGGAATTATTAAACCAAAACATCAATTTGCAGTCCTCCTTCTCAAGGAGTTAGTGCAGATAATAAAAAAACTTTTTAACATTGATAAATTGTTTCTAACAGGCTAGTCTTATCCTTAATATGCCAATCTTATGACTGTTCTTTAGCCCATCTAGGCCTATTGTTTGAACTATGCTCTGATACCACTTTTTAAGAAACCCAACCCCCTAAGTACGTTTTTAAGGGATGTGGTATTCAATTTTCATTTTTCTTCAATCACTTAAAAGCCTCTTTTCAAGGGAACCATTGTATTTTGCTCGTCAATATATTTCGAACAACTTCCACCATGCTCAAAACCAAGCTCTGGATCAAAAGTTATGGCCTTTTAAATATCTATAGGACTTCATTATTCGAAAGCCACCTCACTACCAAGTGGAATCCACGTGAGTCCTTGTCACTTGAGCTATATGATGTGGCATTGGCATGGCACCTGCCACTTGACCCATTAGACCCTCCAAATCAATTTCTCATATTAATTTGATTCATTACTTTTCCATCTGAGTCACATTCCACTTCAACTAGCATACTCTGATGAATGGCCTCAATTGATTCAGAGTCTATAAATTACATGAAGGTTAACTCCCTCATCCTCATTCTCACATTAAGCGAACAAGTGCGACCCATGAAGATCCACGAATGATATTGAATCTCTCCTATTCATCGACTTATGACCCAGATCACCTCTGAGAATCCCTCTATTGGATCCCCCTAGAAACTCACACTCATACAACCTTGTTGAAGTACCCTCTGATGGATGGTGGAGATCTGTCCACTCGACTGCCACCTCGATTACTATTTTCATTGTGTACCCGCCTCCTGGCGTGACACATGGCATTTATGATGTGTCATGAACCACTCCCTCAAAAGTCTAAATCAACATGACACATGGACCTTACTTGTGGACTAACCGGGTGTAAAATTCATCACTGAGTACTTGGCTCATTCATCCTGGTATTGACACTTGTCCACTATGCATTGGTTGGGTGATTTCATCCTCCTTCGCTCCAAGCTTACAAGGGAAGGTCGAAACCTTTCCCTCAAACCTTGCACTAAAGGGACACTGGGCACCAAATTCCCTCTTGAGCTTATACGAAGATCTATGGATGAGGTATCTTTCCCTCTTTTCAATAGACGACACAAATCCCTTATTAGATTTTCTCCCATCAGGATGCACCCTCTCTAGAGTCACACATAACGCCAACCACAAGCAGTCTAATGGATTTGATGATCCCTATTATCTTCATCCGATAGTCAATATCTACTCGAAGTTCACAACTACACGACAATTAACAATTCTAGGTTCCCTTTCCTCGGAATGGAACATACCAGATCCAACGATCGTAACCAACCAGGTCACCTATGACTGAATGAAAGCTCTATATATCTCTTAGAGTTCCTCCCATCAGAGTGCATCTACTCTAGTATCTCAACTCACACCAACCAACACACGTCTGATGAATGTTCGATATTATCCCAACTTATAGATTCAAGGACTAATATTACAACACATGTCGCTAGACTTCAAACTAAGAGGGACTCACCCTTGATCTTTTCCAAAATTTACAGGATGACATGTGTCATCCTGTGAACAAACTGACACTTCGATAGCCTCGCCTTCTAATATGTTGAGGACCAATATCAACGGTCATGGTTATATCTAGAACATACTCTGATAAATCAATAGTCCATGTTTATTCAAATCCTTCCTTTTCATATCCATAATGTGAAAGACATTATGATAGCTTAACCTATGACATGCTTATAGTTCCATTAACGATCACAATTTCCCGACCTCCGACCCTTTGACGATTCAACAATCGTTGTTAACTTAGAGTGCCACTCATCATAGTTGACCATTCAAATGACCATGCCCCTGAAAAACTTATGATCGATATCTCTGGCCCAGGATTCACCGAGACCTTTCTCCAATGGATCCAACAAATCCTATTTGTTGGACATGGTGTTATGGTGTTGGAATTTATGTCAAAGAAGGGTCAATATGATCAATGTTGGACATGGAGTTATGGTGTATGGTGTTGGAATTTATGTCAAAGAAGGGTCAATATGATCAATGTTGGACATGGAGTTATGGTGTTGGCATTGATATCAAATAGGGATAATATGATATTTTCATTGAGACGGAATGTTGGCATGTCATTGATGTCAAATGGGGTCAATATAGTATTGAAAAACCCATGCATTTTCAAAATCATATGCAACATTGGTAGAAAACCACTCTACAAATATGAATTTCATATGCATAAAAGACTAATGTTGGATATGAATCTACAAATTGCAAATTGTAATACAGTGGTGGATTAATGTGCAAAGGAATGACATGCATACATTAAATGTCAAAGAAGGGTCAATATGATCAATGTTGGACATGGAGTTATGGTGTTGGCATTAATTTCAAAGAGGGATACTATGGTATTGTCATTGAGAAAAAATGTTGGTATGTCATTGATACCAAAAGGGGTCAATATGGTATTGAAAACCCATGCGTTGTCAAAATCTTATAAATGAATTGGTAAGATATGGGTATGAATATACAAATATGAATTGGAAACATTGGTGACAAACCACTGTGAAAATATGAATTTCATACGCATAAAAGACTAATGTTGAGTATTAATCTACAAATTCCAAATTGAAATATAGTGGTGGATTAATGTGCAAAGGAATGACATGCATACATTAATAATATTTGGAAATTGAATGCAAATAATATTATAGATAGGTATTTACTTTCCAAGCTTGGATACACCATACAACAACAAAATTTAACTCCAACTGAGGAAAACAATGAATTTAATGCCAAGCAAAGATACTATTATAATATGGGTGACTCACGAGGAAAATATCCAAACACATCACAACAGAGCCAATGGAAAGAACAAGAGGAGTGAATTCCTCCATCATCATTCCCATAACACACATAAAAATACAAGGGTTATCAAATCATGGAGAGAATACAAACCGAAATGTCAATCTCATTGGCACAAAGATTGGATCTAGAGAAATCCAAAATCAATGGCCCTAATCTAATTCTCATTTCAAAACACATGAAAGTTAATGGAAGAGGCCGGATGAGAAAGTCATATTATGTTAAATTTAACTATCCATGTGTCAGCATTAAGTTTTATCGTGTTTTGGCTTGGGAGTATTTCGAGTCCATTTTGTAAATTCAAAACTCATGTGGACCATCCACTCAACAGTTGATTAAATATGAACCATAATTTTTATTGGCACCTAGATAATCCTGGAGTTTCCATTCAACACTTGATTAAGTCTGAATCGTTGATTTGATTGGCTCCTATGTGAGCATTGTTTGCACTTTCTCTCGGTCATAGGTCAAGGTCATATGGTATATATGAAGTTGTGATGAGGTAAATCACTAATTTGTATAACTCTTGGTTATAGGGCATGGTCACTTGGTGAATTAAAGAAGTGCCTCTGGGATAGTTTTTAGAAGAGGTCTTGTACCTTGTTTGTTCTAAGTTGTTAGTCACAGCATTTGGTCCTATGGAAAAAGGGGGCCACATGATTTTACAAGTTGAATGGACCTATTGAACAATCCAAGCATTTGCAACAAGCCACTCCATCTACATAGTTCCCCTCAATACAAAGGAGCTTAGATTAGTTATAGGTTTAAATCTAAAAGGTTGAAATACATAACCTCTCAAATCGAAGCACCCAACCATTCCTTGCGGCTGCAAGGCTTTTGGAACTTGAAGGGATAAATTTTGAACAACTTACAAGGGATTTGAAATACTTTGAATTAAAGAAATCTTTTAATCACAAACATATGTGTCATCATTATTGTTAAATTAAATGAAAAGGTGCATTGGTTCATACAAAGAGACACGATTTTTCAGTTTCATATACTTGTTGGAAGACTATATAAACAGAAAAGCATGGTGAAAGGAAAGTGTCTCTAAGAGAAAATTAGAATATCAAAACAGAGGCAGAGTCTAAGGAATAATTTGACACCTGAAACATAGACGTGAAGTGAGGGTGGAAGGGAGGAGCAAGGGAGGATTGCATTCATCTACAAGTTGGAGCTTGTACAACAAGGAGTTGCATCTTTCTCAAGTTGGTGCTTGAAAATAGAGGATTGGAGTCATCAACAGGTTGTATCCTGAACAACATGGAGTTCCAACTTTCTCAAGTTGGTGCTTGAAAACAAGGGATTGGTGTCTCTTTGAGTAGGTTCTCAAAAGGAAAGGAGATTGATGTCTCCTACAAGTTGTAGATTGTAAAAAATATATAAATTTTATGATTGCTACATTTAAATTTCTATGTGTACTATACTTTCTTGTTGATAAATTGTTATGGTTAATAATTTTAATAAGTAAAGAATTGGTTAAAATTGTGAAAAATAAACAATATTGATTCACCCCCTCTGAGTATTGAACAACATTTCAACACTATTGTCTCATAGCTTCTCCCATCGAACTCCCATGCCACATTTTTCCCAAGCACTCTAGTGGTTGTGTTCCCCAACCAATGTTCGTGATCAAATTGTTGCGCTGAATCGATTGTGGCGATCCATCCTAAGAAAAACACAATGTTTTCTCAGGTTTAGCAGTCTGATCCAATACTTAGAAGGTCAGGGATTTCTTCTAAGTATATTTCAGGATATTTACCAGGCCTTCTTGGCCTTCACCCTACATAGGAACTACTAAGGAAATCTCCTCCTAACTCCGTGAAGATTTTACAAATCCTTCGAGAGTTTCATTCAAAACTCAAGCGTGAAGGTTTTCACACAGCTTAAAACTCTCTAAACTGCACAGAGACATATCTAGGTTCAAGGGTACTTCTTCCACCATTATTCCAAATAAGTCTTATACCTTGCAATCTTTCCACTTACAGGGTTATAATATTGATAGGGTTACACCGCAACGAATACTATGCAAGTTTTCCACTTAGAGGATTATAATATTCACAGGGTTACACCGCAACGAATACTATACTGCACACATCGGAGGCACAAACATACAAATATATCCATAACTACATCAATAGAGGGAAACCATTTATACAGTTCCTTAATTATCGAAATACAAGCATTGACCTTTTCAAATGTTTAAATGTTTCAAGATTACCATGTATAAATGTGTTGCATTTATAAATTGCATGCTATAGATATGGATGATGTGAATATTGTTCTTTGATATCCTTGAATGAACTCAATTAGTACAATTAATATTAATGTGCAAAAAAGTTGATGAATTTTTCATATTACTTTGTAGAATATATCTCTTACAAAATAAGAAAGGCCCAAGGCCCTACATGAAAAAGTCCTTGCAGGGAAACCAATTATAGTACCTACCAATACATGAAGAGTCTAAGGTTGAAAATCATGAGGGCTTGAAGGAAATCTCCATTAAAGACCAATCTACAAAGTTGCACTCCTCAAGGGAACCATACATTCAAGAGTCAAGACCCACAGACAAAAGAACCAATAACCAAAGCTATTCCATATTTCTACACACACAAATTCAATAAGGGATTCTTGACTCGAAAGAATGATAATGCCTTGATCACGAATCCCTTATTGACGGATGGCTTTCCCAGAAGTTGGAGCACTATGTCAACATGCTTTAGATAGTTAGTGCTATAACTAGCTACGAGAGAGATAAAATTAAATGTAAAGCATGTTTCATGTAATAAAATTAAGGTAACTGATCTCAGCTCATCGTGAAACCCTAAGTCAACCCTGGTATGATTGGCTAGCAGCCTACCACCAAAATAAAATTAAATATGTAATAAAATTAGGGTGATCTCTAGACTTTCTCGAGAATGAAAATGATCTCACTTCACGCCAGATACGAAACTAGATAATATATTCAGAATACGCGTTGGAAAGTTGATTAAAGAAAGTTGTTGTCGATAGTGAACGACGATAGTTAGCCATTTTGATATCGTCTTCTTCACTTGTCCACTGCAACTTTCCCTTCATTCGATTGACTTCCTAATTTCTGAAGGAAGTCGTTCTGGTTAGTGACTTGAAAATGATGAAATCAAGACTGCAGACTTTTGGGCCGCACATGACCCTATGATAACGGAAACCCTACAGTCAACGGCTATTACCTATTGGTTGATGGTTTTCATGGAACCCTAATTCAAGATGCTTTGAAGTCTACTTTATGTGTACTGATCATTCTCTGTAGTAAATAGAATCGTCTAACGATTTGAAGACTACTTTATGTGCACCAGTCATTCTCTATAGTAAATAGAATGTTACACGAACGTTCTCTCAGCAGTATATTGAGATCAGTTAATAAGCGGTTAATGTTAAATTGCCTGGTTTGAATTTGATATGATCTCATATGTAAACAATTAATGTTAAATTCCTAGATTTGAATTTGACGCATCGGCTGACATGTAAGCAATTAATGTTGGTGTTCGATTTGAATTTGATACCAAAGATATATTAGACAACCAAAATTGAGGAAACCACCACAAACAAAACGTATAGTGAATACGCAAAAAATATAAAGTCAATGCGCTTAGGATAATGGAAAAATGTGGAACTCTTAAATGTTTTAGGATTTGTTAGAAGCACGTTGTAATTGTACTATCCATTGTAATTTTTTTATAATGAATTTCATTTTAAAATTGCTCTTATTATGATGATTTATATTTATTTTTAGCATCATTTAAATTTAAATTTAAATTTATATATATATATATATATATATATATAT